>LOEQ01010362.1:13495-23782 GCA_001685075.1 Bramus lutescens | reverse complement strand
GGCGCCTGGCAGGAGCCTCAGGTGCCACAGACAGCAGGAGCAGTGTCTGGAGTGGAGAGCTGAGCCGTCCCAAGGGGAAACATGACCCCTCCCTTTCTGCTGTGGGGCAGAGTCCTGCAGGGCAGTCAGGACTGCAGGAGGCCACTTACAAAGACTGAGGTCACAAGATCACAGGCACAGGGGACTCTAGGCAGAGCGAAACTAAGATACAACGACCACCTCCACAACAAAGGCTCCAACAAGTCCTACAAGCCAGGCACAGGCCCCACTGTCCCGCTGGAATCTCCAGCGGGCAGAGCCCATTAGACTCACCCGTCTATGATCAGCTGGTCATAGGCGGCAGGCTTGTCACACACAGGGCACATCCACGTGGGCTTCTTCTCGTTCATCTGCAGGTAGAAGACTGCGTCGAAACACTGCAGGTGTGCACAGGTCTCTGCGCGGCAGGGGACAGACAGCCGCANGGCGCCTGGCAGGAGCCTCAGGTGCCACAGACAGCAGGAGCAGTGTCTGGAGTGGAGAGCTGAGCCGTCCCAAGGGGAAACATGACCCCTCCCTTTCTGCTGTGGGGCAGAGTCCTGCAGGGCAGTCAGGACTGCAGGAGGCCACTTACAAAGACTGAGGTCACAAGATCACAGGCACAGGGGACTCTAGGCAGAGCGAAACTAAGATACAACGACCACCTCCACAACAAAGGCTCCAACAAGTCCTACAAGCCAGGCACAGGCCCCACTGTCCCGCTGGAATCTCCAGCGGGCAGAGCCCATTAGACTCACCCGTCTATGATCAGCTGGTCATAGGCGGCAGGCTTGTCACACACAGGGCACATCCACGTGGGCTTCTTCTCGTTCATCTGCAGGTAGAAGACTGCGTCGAAACACTGCAGGTGTGCACAGGTCTCTGCGCGGCAGGGGACAGACAGCCGCATCTTCACCAGCTGTCAGGGAAAGGACAGGGGCTGTGAGGACAGCGTCCCACATGAGGCCGACCACCCACGTGGCTGGGGACAGATGGGAACTCACTGGGCAGATAAGGGACACTCGCACTCCAGTAGTGGCGATCTCACTGTCGGGGTCGAGGCGAAGCTTCTCCTTGACTGTGAGGTGACAGAGGGGACGGGGCCTCAGAGGGCGGGGTCTCTCCACAGCTGAAGGAGACTGTAGGACTCATGTAGGCCAGGCTGGCCTCCACATCTCCCTGAAGCCTGATCCTTCTGCCATCAATTCCCGAGCACCAGCCCGCAAACCCTGCTCACTCAACACAGGGACCTTGTAGGCTCCCTAGACCCGCAGGGTGTTTCTGTAAAGTCCCAGGCAGCACAACCTGCCCAGAGGCAGTAGAGATGCTAATGCCACGCAGCCTGGAGGACTCAGCTGTGAGCAGCATGGAGACCCTTTAACCCAGGCCATGCAGCTCCAGTGACACTGAGCAGGCTCAGCCCAGGCACAGACAGCACACCTGTGAGTTCTGTCCTACCCTGGCCACCAAATAATAAAGTTGGTGGCCTTGGTCTGCAAAGCATGCCTTCAACTCTCCAGGTATAAGCAACTCCCAGGGGGCCTAGGCCACGTCCTCCTGGTCAGGAGTCTTGGTCTCCAAGATGCCATCACATCACAGGGACATGGTGGCCAGAGCCCAGCAGGGTCAACCCCAGCTTGGAGGGGTGACAACAGACCTGGATGCCTCCGAGGTGGCTTAGACCTGTCCTGCAGAGAAATGGCCACTGGTGACATTCAGAGCCACCAAGGCCCCATCAGCCAAATGTGGGTGGGCGCTGTGGGCTGCTGCCGCAGGAACTCTTGTCTTTCACAACCACACTGTCTCATCTGAAAACCCCTTGTCACAGCTGGGTGACAGTGGCCCCATGCCTCGGGAGGCAGAGGCAGGCAGATCTCTGTGAGTTCGAGTCCAGCCTGAGCTACAGTGCTAGTTCCTGGACAGCCAGGGCTCCACAGAGAAACCCTGTCTCCACAAACCAAGCACCATCACAGGTACCCTGGCCTTGATCTCCAGTGTCACATTCCTCCCAGACTGCACAGCTGCCCTTGCTCTCCAACTTGTCTAAGTCAGGAGGCCTAAGCTCACAGACTGGACCCTGAAACCCCCACATCCAGATCCAGAACCCTGACCACAGGTAGACACTGTGTCTTTGCCCCCAGTCCCTCAGCCACCCTTGCACACACCATGGGTGCTGCACACCCTGGAACAGAGCAGGTCCCACCGGGCACAGCCAGGCCCTGGGGCCCCAGCTGCTCACCCAGTGCCTTGCAGAGTTCCGGATGCTTCACACCGATCGTCTTCAACCTCTGCAGCAGGTCTGAGGAGGTCAGCTGCCGCACCAGGTACAAGGCTACGGAGTAGCTCTGTGGACAGAGCGGCTGCAGCATCAGGGTGCTGAACGCAGGGTGGATGGGGTCAATGTGGGATGGACAGGATGCACATGGGGCAGTGGGGCGCCAGGCACAGGGTGCTCACCTTGCCGTAGTTGCCCCAGGTGACAGTGATGCGGTTGGTGGCCGAGGACAGATACATGAGGTGGGTGAGGTTGATGGGTCGACAGGGCCTCTTGGGTTCCACACCAGGCTTATTGGAGGGGTAGTAACCCTGCGAACAAAGATGTGCTCAACCCCACCAGGTCCCATCCCTACCCTGCGTCCATGTCACCCCGCCCCCAGGCTGCTGTCGGCTCGCTCACCGGCACTGAGCAGTAGCTGTGGTTAACTTTGACAGCGATGTTTGGTGGGTACTGATCCTCCTGTGGACAGCTGGTGTCAGAGTAACAGATCCTGGGGAGACAGGGGGACACAGGGGGCTGTGAAGACAAGCAGCAGAGGTCCCAACAATGACAACAGATGGTAGAGGTACAGGGGTGGACAAGATGGGGCTGTGTGTGCAGAGTGATGGCCACAGGAGAGGTGGGGGGCCAGGGCACTGCTCGCGTACCTCAGCACCACCTGCACAGCTTTCACTCCAGGCTGCAGCTCTCTGTGGGCAGGGCACAAGGGCACAAGGCAGGAGTCAGTGGGCAGCACAGACCACCCTGGAGCCCTCCCTATCATCACCAGGTGAGTAATAGGCAACAGGACAGTAGTGTTCCTGGCCCATGCCAGGAAGAATCTGTGTCCATACCCCAGCCTGACCTCTGTTCTGCCAAACGGCATAGGGACAGTCACAACCGTAAACACAGTTCGGCTGTGCTGTCCTGGCCATACCCTCAGAAAGTTCATTCATACCCATCTTTCCCAGGAAACCCTGGTGACATCTGGATGAATGTAGCTGGGCTCTCCTGGCATGGAGTGATGGGCGCTTATGAGCCTGCGGGGCCCACATGGCCCAGCACAGGAGGGCACACAACAAGGGAGCTGCTCGCGGTGGACGTACCTGGAGTTGCGGATCATCTCCACCTGCCGCGGTGTCAGCGCGAAGATGCACGGGCTCTCCTGCAGCTTCTCTGCGTTCTGTGGGACTGAATGCATATGGGTCAGGCCGCCTGGCTACAGCTCCCCAGCCACAGGGCAAGAGGCCAACCCTCTCTGCCTGGGACTCAGGGGACACACTCTAGCCCCTCCCACTTTGGGTCCCTTTAGAAGAGGGGGCCCCAAAGGCAGAAGGGTAGCCACTCATATCCTGAGGCCACCGTGGCTCCAGGAGAGACTGCTGGCCTAGTGTGCCCCAGTTCCTTCCCCAGCAGAGGGCTCCAACCATGTGGATATGTGACTCAGCAGCAGCCTGCAGTGCAGCCACAGCAGGCCTCTGAGGGGCAGGAGGAGATAGTTCAGAGCCAGCCACCCTAGTAAGCAGTAGGCTGGAGCAGAAGCATCTTGGGTCCAAGGGCAGCTAGCTGCAGGGAGCAGGCCCCAAGTTCCACCCAACAATGCGAGACCAACCAGCACCCCACCAGGTGGCGTTCCCTGTCTAGCCACAGGCACTGCTTGCGGGTGAGGCCCCCAGGAGCCAAGTTCCTGTGACACCCTGTTTACAAGGAGCGCTGACACTGGGTTGGACTGGCCTGGAACCATCTCAAATAGAGGCTGTGGGACCAGTCACAGTGAGTGTAGGCAGGTTCAGGGCTGGGAGGTGGAGTTGCTCAAGTGAGGGGGTCACACCTGCCCCACCCAGGATCGTGGAGAGAGCCCATGGGTCCTTGGGTGGCGGAGGGCCGCTGCTGAGCATACCTACAGGTCCTGAAGGTTGAGCTGGAGCAATAGCCCTAAGGGAGGCCGGGTAGCTTCTATGGCATGGGGCAGGCATCAAGCAGGACCCAGGCTGCCAAGTGAGTACCCTGCTGAGGTGGGTCCCACACTCTAGCAGTCAGCTGAGGCATGACCCACCCTATGCTGTTCCCCAAGCCAGGACCTCTGCCATAGCCATTGGTCCCCTCGTCCATCAGCCAGGCCCTACAGCAGTAGCCCCTATAGCAGTAGCCCAGCCAGGTCTGAGACACTGAGGGCAGGGTCTCCTCAGCAGCACCAGCTGGAAACTCCTCCTTGGTGGCCTTACAAACCAGGCACACCCTTGCCTTAAGGCCTCTGTACCTCCTTGTCCCACCCCTACCCCAGTCTCTCCCAAGAGAGGGTCTCACTTTATGACCTGGCTGGCCTTGAACCTGCCATCCTCTTGAGAACCTGAGTAAAACTTCAGGACTTATTGGGAGGAGCTCAAGGCCAACCTGGGCTACACACACACACACACACACACACACACACACACACACACGCACGCACACAGCAGCCTTGCTCCATCTGCTCCCCCCATCAACTTTTCCCTTTCTCTCTGGCCCACTGCAGCATGGGCGCAGGTGGAGGTCCACACCAGACACGACACACACTACACACTAGCACAGACGCTAAGGAACCCACCCCCACCATGCCTGAGGTGGGCGAACACCAAGGGATCATGAAGGGTCAACAGGGACAGGTGGGGACCAGGACAGGGCACTCAGGGTCATGAACGCCCAGGCCATTCAGGTTCACATGGCCCCTTTAGCCTTGTGCACTCCAGGACTGGAGGGTGGGTAGGCATTAGGGACCCAGTGGAGATCTAAGGTGACCTAGAACCTTTGGGTACCTCTCGGCACCATGAGAAAGCATCACCAGCTCTGGTTTGGATGTTTAACTAGGGCAGCCCTAACAGGGCAGCACTGCGGGCTTGAGTGCCCCCCACCTGCACCCCAGCCTGCACGCAGAGTTGGGGCAACATGGAGACTAGCTCTGTGGACAGGCACATGCCTGTCAGCTCAGGCTAGGGTGGTAGAAGCAGGTGGGTCAGAGGTTCAAGGCCACCTTGGGCTACCTGAGACCCTGCCTCAAAACACAGCACACACACAAAAAATCATGCAAAAGATGAAGACAGACAAAGGCCGTGTTAGAAGGGAGCCACAGTGGAGGAGAACATAAGGACAGGGCAGGGAAGGGCATTCCGGGCAGTGGTGGGGCACGCCTTTAATCCCAGCACTCGGGAGGCAGAGGCAGGAGGACCTCTGTGAGTTCGAGGCCAGTCTGGTCTTTAAGAACTAGCTTTAGGACAGGCTCCAAAGCTACAGAGAAACCCGGTCTCTAAAATACCAAAAGGACAGGGCAGGCAGTGGGGTGTGACCAAAGGCTTTGGGGGGGGGTGAAGAGCCACAGTCCTGCAAAGACCCTGCGGCAGATGGAACCTGACAGGCCTTCCCACAATCAGCAAGTGCTATTGGGTGGCTCTGATCCTAGCACTGCAAGGGCTCAGGCTAGCGTTCTCAACCTGTGGGGTGTGACCTCTCTGGGGGGTTATTTGACCCTTTCACAGAGGTCACACACAAAAAAAAACCCACTGGAAACCACCGATCTACATTACAATTTATATCAGTAGCAAAGTTACACTTAAGTTGCAACAAAGTAACTTCACGGTTGGGGTCACACAACATGAGCAACTGTGTTAAAGGTCGCAGCAGGAGATGGGTTGAGAACCACAGACCTAGAGCATCACAGGCTCCAGGCCAGTCTGGGCTAAACTGTTAGCCCTGTCTCAAAAACCACATCAACAAACCAAGAAAGACAGCATGGTAGCCAGGGAGCACGGACACATGTGGGCAGCAAGGGGAAGGAATAGGGCCTGAAGAGGCTGACATCCCAGGGACCTGAGGGTCACAGGTCACCGGTCCTGGCCACCTCCTCAGGTCTAGGCACTATCTCTACACTTCCGACCACAGATGCCCAGGACACCCTCCAGCCGCAGAGCCCTGGGGTGGGGGACAGGAGACACAATCCTCCCCATCCAGTCCTGGGCTGTACTCACTTCTGCTGCCCTGGGCCTGCCTGGCCAGGAAGTGGGGAAACAGCAGACAAGGGTGCAAGGTGTAGCCTGGGGGGCAGGAGCTCAGGCTGCCCTGTGTCCGTGTATGAGCCCCTTGCCCTCTCTAAACGGGATGTTAGTGTGCCCTGGTCTGCAGCTGGCCTGTGGCCCTCCTCCCTCCCACTCTGCGTGCTCAGGTGATTTATGGGCTCTGTCTGCCTGATGCAGGATGAGCAGGCAGCTTTTCTGGGGAATCCTAAAGGAGCATGGGGCTCATTCTGACCTGGGCAAGGGGCTGACCACCGTGAACTGGCTTGTGCTTGTAGGGCCCAGGTCAGGGCGGGGCAGGCGTGTGAAATAAAGGGTTTTAGAGCTTGAGGGATCATGGTCTTAGGCCCAGGATCAGAGCTCCTGATCCAGCGGCCCCTTGGGGTGTGGGACCCAGGGAAGGGGGTGCCCTTGTGGGGAGGCAGGTGAGGCGGGCTAGTCCTCTTTGTTCAAGCTGCTGGGGTAGACAGGGGAGCATGCTCTCCCGGAGATCAGGTGACCAGGGTCCCTGGGGGCTCAGGGCACAGCACTGCATTGTGGGGCAGAGTGACGGCTGGCTTGTTCTGCAGGAAGGAAGCCCTCCATGCAGGCTGGCAGGCAGGGGGACCAATTCCCTGGCACTTGGATCATCCTCAAGATGATACCCAGCAGCTTGGCCCCTAGCTGCCAAGGGCTGTGGAGACCTTGGAGAAGGCAAGATTGCAGTGCTTGAAGCATGGTAAGAAGGTGGCAAGGCCAGAAGGAAGGCTCTGCCATAAGCCAGCTTCAGCTCCATGGAGGGTGGAGTCTCAGGCTAGGGATGGGGCCTCAGGTCACAGAAGCACCCCTCAGACAGGCCAAGTGCCACCCTTCCTCAGGCGCTTACAGCAGTCCCAATTAAACAGAGCTCCCTACACCAAGTCGCAGGACAAGGGGAACGGCCTTGCTACAGCAGGAAGGGACCACTCAGTGGAACGAAAGGATCCTGAGAACAGGCCACAGGTATATGGGGGTGAGAGAAGCAACTTCTCATCTCAGAGTCTGCCAAGTGCTGGGACCAACCTCTGTGCTCTAGGCAGGAGAGACAATGGGGGACGGGAGTGTCTCTAGGGACGCGTTATCTGAGAAAGCTCCAGGTCCTAGGTGTGGACCCATTAAAAGGCCAGAACCTCCTGCCTATCAGGCCTCCCAGGTGCACAGCTCAGGGCAGACCTCACTCTATGCAACAGCAGAACAGGAGGCAATCTGTGCCCCCACAGACGGGGGTCTAATGGTCTAGTCCACCTGACAACCTAACCTGACAGCTCGGAACACAGCTAGCTCCATTTACATCTGCTTTTCTTGATAAAGGGTATCAAACTGGTCAAGTAGCTGACTGAGGGTGACCTTGAACTGCTGATCCTTCTGAATCTCCCTCCCAAGTGCTGTGATAACTTGAGTTTGCCACCATGCTCAGCTTTCTTTTCTTCCTTTTTTAAAAATCGGAATCTATTTGCCAAGGCTAACCTCAAGACTCAAGACACTCCCCTTGTCGAGCTGGGATGAGAGGTACACGCTGCAGTGCCTAGGTGCTGGTCAGCAGGCTAGTGAATGTTCTGCTCACTATGGTACCTAAGTCCTCAGTCATCGCTGTTTTGCTGTTTTTTAAAAACAGTTTCGCTCTGTAGCCCAGAACTCACAATACTACTGCCTCAGCCCCCAAAGGCTGAGATGACCAGTGTGACCTGCCATGCCTTCCTATGGCACGTGGCCCAGTGGCTAAGCCTACTGTGGGGATCCCCCAGAAGATACCCACCACTCACCCAGCTCGGTGGGCTTCAGCAACTCGTCCAGCATGTTGAAGAAGGGCAGCTTCACCAGGCGCACTTCAGGCTTAAGGGCCTTGGTGGGCAGGCGTCCTAGTCCATTCAAGTACTTCCCGTACAACACAGGGTAGTCCACGGTGGGCCCTGACAGGGGAGTCCTGGGCATGGAGTGCAGAGCCAGGGGGTCCAGGGGCCGTGGCGCCTGTGGGCTGGGATCCACATTCTTCTTGGCATAGCGTGTCTCATACAGCTCTTTGATCTTCTTGAAGAGCTCGGGGCTGCAGTCGAACTGCACCAGCTGCAAGGCCCTGGTCACCAGCTCATGCTTCAACCCACTCTTGCTGCGGCCCACAAAGCCCAGAAGCATCTGTAGGTCCGACACTCGGAAGCTCATCACCATGTTCTGTGGAAGGGTGACCACAGTGGCTCTCAGTGGTTGCCCTCTAACATGTCTGGGCACCGGGCACCAGAACCCCTCCCCGTCCCTCACAGTTTCCTCTTCTGGTGTGAGGTTGTACATGAAGCAGAAGGACTGCCTGCCCTGGCTACGGCAGGGGCATGGCTGTGTCCTAAGACAGCACTCCTGGGCCAAGTTGTCAGGACTGAACCCTGAGGAGGCCTCTTAAACCCCTTCCCATGTGTGCTGACCCAGACTAGGTAGGATTTGCTAGTCTCGGGCAAGGCCCCCAGGACACTGTGGACTGGACCAGGTCTTACAGTAAGGTGTCCTGGACCATGTACCTGGTCTCCACCCAACCATGCCAGTTTCCTGGGCATCACCCAGGATGTCCAGGAGCAAGATGGGCCTACATGAGAACAGCTGGTGCCTGAAACCAAGCAGCTGCACAGGTCAGTGACCAAGCTGATGATACAGTATTAGATGATAGAAAGACCCAGGGACGGATGTATGGGGTCCCTCAGGTGGGGCCTGAATTCACAACAGCTGACATGAGGGCATGGCAGGCCCCCCAGGTGGAAGGACCAAGCCTCCCTGAGAGATAGCCCAGCCAGGCCCTGAGCCTCCTGTGTTAAGTTCTGCTGCTGGATTGAATTCAATGAAAAGTGGAGATATAAAGGGACTTCCATGGGACTGGCTGATGGTCCAAGTGGCCGGAGGGGACACAGGCAGCTGACTCAGGCCATGAGCCCCAAAGAAGCCTGCAAGACACAGAAAGCATACCTGACCAGCCCAGAGGTCCTAGTCCCAGGAATCCATCACATCTGGTACCCACCTGATCACTTGGGGCACATGGCCCTTGGGAGCAAGAGTAATGTCCCAGGAGGCCCCCAAAGCACGTGGGACTTGCCAACTATGACAGCATGATGTGAGGCCTCTTGGTACAATGGGCTGGGATGGAGTTTGGCCAGTGGCTACCTGGCTTTAGACCTCTTGCTGGGCAGCCCTGACTCTCCAGGGACAACAGGGTATATGGCCCTTGGGCACCCTCAAAGTAGCCTTGACTTCCTACTTCATGCAGGGCCACGCAGCACACACAGCATGTAGTTAGCATGTTTGTACTAGAACAAGCCCAAACCCTAAAGACTGAGGAGAGGGGTGCCAGAGCCAGGGGGCTTTGTAGATCTGGCAGAGACGTCCAGGAGTCCCGTCACCCATGACGGATGGCAAACATCCCAGCACCCAGGTCGTTGACATATGGTCTGGGTCGGGTTTCTCAGCAGCCTGCTAGGGACAGCATGGCACTAGGGACAGGACACAGAAAGACGCCTCCATCCATCACCCAGAGTGCATTTCCCGCCCAGGCACCGGCTACCAGGGTTGGGTTTATAAACAGTGTCAGCCCCATGGCATCTAAAGCTTTCTTTCCACTTGGGACCCAATGAGAGGCAACAGTCACTAGACCAGGCTCTTTGGAAAGCCGAGACCCCTGACATGGGGGCAAAGGATGAAGGCAGCCTACAAGCCTGCCACGGGGGCTTCTGAATGGTTCAGTCATCCTCAAATGCCACCAATCACCTCCGATAAGCCCCAATGGACCACAAAGGACAGAATCTCCAGCCCACTGTGCAGATGGAGGAATCTCCATTACACTCAATGTTCTCTGAGGGGTTGTCCCCTGGACCTGCATTAGTTCACCATTACAGAGCTTCAAAAGAAGGGGGTCAAGTTCAACTGAGGTGGGGTTGGAGGTCCAGAGGGTCCAGTAGAGAGGGACCACACCCCTGC
>LOEQ01010361.1:12831-37307 GCA_001685075.1 Bramus lutescens | reverse complement strand
TTCCCACAGGGCAGGGAACCCTGACTGCTCTTTGGACTGGAGAGGGAGGGGGGGCAGTGGGGGGAGAAGGAGGGAAATGGGAGGAGGTGGAAATTTTAAATAAAAAAATTTAAAAAATAATATCTTCTATGGATGAATGGATTATAATAATTTATTCACTCAAAGAAATTAGATCACAGATACACAATTCCATATTCAGCATGAAAGATTATAGTAAATGAGAATATTTTATCATTTTATAAATAATAATAGACTACAAATGTATCAATCAAAGTCAAATCTCTGTTATAGCAAAATCCACTGCACTTATTCTGAGGATCTTCTCAATAGCTGGTAATACTTGATGACACATTGAGATAAAACTCCTGCACCTATTCTACAGCAGTGATACGGTAGACCAGAAAAGACAGAGAATATCTATATTTATTTATGAAATTATGAAAATTTAACATATGAGCTCCTGATAGCAGGCTACCTTTACATTTATCCTTGAAAGTTCTAAAAAAAACTCCCTTCAATTTAAAAAATACTATATGATATATAATAATCAGTAGCAAAAGTTATGGACAATATCATTTAAGTATACTGGTAATACAACCACCCTCCAAAAGAATTAATATCAAAATGGAAAAATGGCTACTAGTTTAAACTGTCATGGAATTGTTATAATCAATTATTTCTCAAGGGTGAAAAGAGAATGAAAACTAGGAACTGTGCTAACTGAACTATTATATCAAGGACATCTCTATGTTTTACAATTGAGTTTAAACAGGAGATGAGACACTGAGTAACATCAAAAGTTTGTGTTGCTAGAGGACATGAGCAGAAAAATGTGGGACAATTATGTGCCAAGTATAGCTTCAGTGTTTACAAAATTCCTTCTTTTGCAATATTTAGAAATTGTTTTGAGTTCTGTAATATGCTGTCACCTTGACTACTTGGCAAATATTTTTTATTCTGTTGTGGACTTTATTTTTGATATAGATTTAGATGGATTTGAAATCCATGCTGCAAAATCCACAGTACATACTGTGCAGCAGTCATAACTCCATGTGTGAGGCAGGATACTGCTTGTGACACCCAAGATCCCTGGTGGCTAGTAATGATAATATCACCGTGTCATGTGCAGTAAATTACAGGATAACAGGACTGTCTTTAAAGCATTTATTCCGTTCTATAATCGGATTAGAGTAGGTTAACTGAAGGATGGTAGGCTCTAATTTATACTAGTAAACCAGTGACAGGGACTAACATTACCTCCTAGCCAACATCAACTGTGGACACAGTGGCTGTGTTGGATCCCTGGTAATCACTGGTGATTCTTCTTAGGGAAAAGAGTTGTTGAGTTTCTCCTACTGGTAAAGAAGAAAAATTAATAACCAACTCCAGATAAAACTTACACAAGGTGGTGAGGTATAAGTAACATAAAGCCTCCTTGCAAGTAGGTCTTCTATACTCAGACCCAAAGTCAAAAAGGGACTTTCACACTCCTAAAGCAGCACAAGTGATTGCAGTGATCACTCTCTGCCAAGGATCTTGCTGCCATGTGACCTGTGTCTTGAGTTCAACCCCAGAATAATACATATCTAAACAAATAAATAAATCAGATAAATAGTGAGGAACTTTCTCAAAAAAAGACATGACTAAGTCCTAGACTCTTTGGAGACAAAAAAAAATTCTCTGACTCTTTAGGTCTTCATGATGACACCCTTGTATCTGATAATTTTTAGACCTCCATAAGGACACATGTGTAAATTGGAAGAGCAAATATTTTAAGACAAGGTGTCAATGTGGTTTTGTGCCTCACTATATGTAAATTCGTACTATTTTGTGGTCTTTTTTCTATCAGTGATTAATTAGTGGTACACTCAGACTGAGCTGTGGTAAAGAAAGTTATATTTCCACTCTAAATTATAAGTTGAGACACTTGCTAAGAAAATTAAGATATTATGCAAAAATTCTGTGGTATGTGTGTATGTGTGTGTGTGTGTGAGAGAGAGAGAGAGAGAGAGAGAGAGAGAGAGAGAGAGAGAGGCAGGTAGAGAGAATTTTTCTATTGTAAAACTTTTCCATTTTATGTCATAGAAAAGTTGTTCTAAAATAGTCCACATACTCTCTCTCTCGATGTTATATGGTAGAGTTGATAGAGTGTAGAATAATCATATATTAGAACAGAATTTTTCTTTTTTCTTGCTATTGGTGGTGCACACAGGTCAGAGAGAACCTTGAGCATCCTGCTTTATTACTGCCTACCTCCTTTTCTGGAGACGCATCTCTTACTGATCCTTGTGCACATATTTTGTTAGTAGCTCCTAGGATCCTCCTGTCGCTGCATGCTTTCCCTCAACACTGCATGCACAGTCATCCCCAGTTTACAAGAGCTGAATATTGAAACTAGTTTCTCAAGCTTCCTTACTAAGTTATCTCCCTAGCCACCCAGAATGTTCTTTAATGACAAAAGAAGAGCTTATGAAATGAGGTGAAAGCTAATGGATGTGAGGGTAGGGAGAGATTACTGTGCTATTCTGACCATCCCTTTTTCTGCATCTTGCAAGAAAATTGCACTGTAGGCTGCTTTTTGCTAATTAAGGCAGCCCCCGAAAGCTGAAACCTGGACTAGCCAAACACAATACTACTGTTGACTCTTTACCAATAGATAGTGCTTCTTTATTAGCTGGTGAATATTCTAGTGATGGGTAAAACACTATTTTTTTACTGTGTTTGGTGAGAAGTATTCAACACTGGAGCCTCAAAGGTTAACTTGTTCAAATTACATTTTATATATAGCAATTTTCCATTTTGTTTTTGCAAAGATTGTTGACTCTATATATGCAAAAGAAACAAAAAAAAGAAAAAGAGAATGCTGAATCAGCACAACTTCAATCAAATGTGGTTTTCTAACACGGGAAATCCATTGCTTCATCTCCTCCTCTGTAATTTAGTAGAAATACAATTAAAAGTAAAGTTTCAGTCTCCTGTTATGTTAACATATGCTATAAGGAGTTAACTTTTTTAGATCCTCTTCTGGTCTTTTTAAGCCAAACATAAGCCTTTGACCATGGCCAAAGCTAATCAAACACAGGTGTGATGGTTACTATGTACCTGTGAAGAAGCAGCAACATATATATCACAGGGATGAAGGGTGAGTGCTTAGGCCAATAGGTTTGGCATTTCATTTGCCATAAAAGTTATAAATGCTGGACAGACACACACAGCCCCATGGGAGTGTGCGTGCACTCTACGTGCTATCCCCAACATTACCATAGAGATAGAGATAGAAAGGGAGCTATCACCTGTTGAATCAGATTGTATTTTATTCTTAGACTGTTTAAGATTTCTGCACATTGACAGTCAAAGAACAAAAAGAACACATTTCTGATCTCACTCGGAGGGCAACACCTCTTAAGTCTACTGAGAAATCACGAATGTAAAGAGAAGCAAGAACAGTGCACCCACTTCTGATGAGAACTTCTTCCTATCCTAAAGGTGATGGGGTCATGGGAAGAAGAGGGAAACCAGAGATATTGCATTGTTTATGCATTTCCACTTGCAATCTCAAATATTTTCATTTTTAGCGTTTTCTCAAAATTGCTGTTCAACTTGCAAAACAAGTGAAGCTTTGAGAATTATCAAAAGTTTGAGCTGTTGGAGAACAGGAACAGATAAATGGGGACCATCATACCCAAAGTTATAAACCTTTCCATAATGCACACTTTCATAAGTGTATATGCATAAATAAATTTAGTGAAAGTGGTAATAAAATGTATTCAAGCTGGTGGTCAGTGAATGCTGCATGATGCTCTGGGTTTCATTGAAATTCTCTGAGAGAGTCCAATATCCTAAGGTAAATTGAAACTGAAACCAGGTCAGTGTGACTCAAGTAAGTTGAAATCAGTAAATTGCTATGTGAAAAAGGATGTAAAAACGGATCGTTTTCCTTTTTAAAGTGTCAGTGTTACAAGATTATGTACTATTGAGAAAAAAATAGAAGAAATAAGTTAAAAGTGAAAGAGGTGATTAAAACAAAAGATACTGGCAGCAATAGCAAAAAAAAATGACGCATAAAACATTAATGAAACATCTGTCTGACGTTGAGAAGAATAAGTCATGCAACTGATGGGATGAAAAACAGAAAAAAAACATACAACTGTAGTTACATGGGTTTGTTTGGAAAGACTGAGTAATTGTTACTTGTTTTACTCTCTGGGCAACATCGTAGTTGGCCCCTCCACATCATTCACACCTCAGAAGCTTTTCAATGTTGGCTTATGCTAAGAGATTCAGTTTTGATGACTCAGAGTACCTTGAAGCTGTATGGGGTAAGGATGTACAATTTTAGAGAAGCAAAATGTAGAACAATATTAAAATATAAACTTCTGAGTATCAAAAGAGATGGAAGTTTACAAAAGAGGAAATTTCTTTTATTCTTAGAGAATGTATAGAGTAAGTGACTCTATACTGGTGATTTTGTGAGGGAAGAAACAAATATCTCATGGCTAATCTGACTGGCTCACATACCAGGACTTCTTTCATAGCATTTTATTTTCATCTGTACATCTTGCAATAGAATGGCCAAGTTTATACACATAATAATGAGCCTTTTTGTTCATCACCAAGTAGGAACAACAGGATCCCCAATTGTTGCCCATATTATTTTGAAGTAAGTCCCAGATGTTGCATAGCTTATCAAAAGACACTTAAGTGTTATTTAAGTGCTATTTACAAGCATTGAAGATCTTTGAAATAGTTTCCTATTTTAAATATTGTAATAGTTTAATATTAAAATTCAAAAATGCTAAATGTTTCTCAAGATTAGTGTTGTTCAATTGAATGTTTCTACACATAAATTTCTATACTTGTAATAAAAAAGTTTTTAATTCTTTCAGTAGGAAACTGTTTCAAATTTCAAATTCAATCCTTGCTATCTCCTTAACTGGGATAAATTATCTTTCCTATAAAGTTCCTATCCCTCTATCTTCTCTACCAATAGTGGTAATATTTTCAGCAAAGTGATAATGAGCAAAGGGAGATATTCTTAACTATATTTGAATATATGAAGACACAGCAGGTAGAAAGGAGGAAACTTTTCTTGTATCATACACAAGACAGGATGAGGATTATTAAGTGGAAATGGTTGGGAAATTGACTGGTCTACATTCTCAAGACATCCACACCATTCCTTAGCACTGACATTTGAGCAGAACTACATGCTCTTTTCTGGAATTTTCTCAACATTTCTGAATGCTTAACTAGTAAGCACCTCAAGAATATAGTTATCATCTCTGAGAATTGTGGCATGGTTTTTGAAGTCCATAGGCTTTGGAATTCTATTATAATGCTATAATACCTTATATTACCTCTGGTGTAAAATGGATGAATGCAGAATTCTATTTTTGGTATGTAATAGTTATGCAATGTTAGACAGGTTATATACCTCTCTGTGTTCCCAATTCCTCATCAGTAAACTGGAGATTATGTTAATAATATGGCCCTATCAGCAATTTTAAAGCTTAAATTGGCTCTAAGAACTTCACTACAACAGAATAATACTTAATTAAAGAAATGTTAATACACAATAAGTGATCATTTTACATTACTCAGTCCAAAACGTAACTGTCTCCTATGCTTTACTACTGTTTTTATAAATACATATAAAAGAATCAACATAGAAAAGCTTAATGAGTCCTTTCCCTCTTTTCTGCATACATGTTTTTAGGGCTGATCACACCATATTTGATAATTAGTCAGAGCTCTCAATATAAGCAAAGATTAATACCCCCCTTTCTCAGCAGTTGCATGTATTTCTTCATCTAGGGGTGGGCTTCATGAGAATTCCCCCCTCTAAATTATGATGGAAATTGTGAGAATTCCTCAGGATCTTGTTTAGACAGCCATGTTGTTGAGATGCCATAGGTGTATTTTCCCTGTGATAGCTAGAAGGCATGAGCTCACAGAAGACTTTCCAGTTCCCTGTCTCTTAGACCTTTTTATGTCATCTAGATGTACCCTGAGCCATGAGTGCAGTAGTTGGGTTGCAGAATTGTTAACTGGAGCTGAGCACCCAATAGTCAGTTGTTTTCTGCATATTGCCTAGGTGTAGCTTTCTGTAAATGTCTTCATATGATGCAAAAGAAACTACTACACTTATCTCTGGGCATAAAAGCAAGCAGTTAAGAATGTAGTTAGCTATGATATTCATGTAATACAGCGGCAGTAATAGGCCTTCTTCTAAGACCCACATACTCACTAGTCACATACAAGCAGGAGATCTTCACAAATGCAGATGTTGGTGCAAGTGTTAGAAATTTTCAGCAAAAGTCTCTACATCATTTTTAACAATCTCTCTCTCTCTCTCTCTTTCAGTTCTCCAAGAGATCAAGTGTGAATGAAAGCTTTTTTAAATGCATTCAAAGGGCAAGGATAGAATGTCACTTGCATGGTCTTCAGCTAACTGTGAGTTTTTCACAATAAGGAAAAAGTTATATATTCATGAAAAGAATTTTTAATTACACCTAACTTTATCACTGATTAAAATGAACTTCTGAATTCTCTACTTTTTTTTCATTTGAGAAAACAGAAAATTTAACTTTATTATCCACTTAAATATTTAAATTTTTGATTATAAACCAGGAAAAGTAGAAAAATGAAATCAGTTACGATACTCTGGTTGACCTTTGCATGCTCTTTTACAGTTTTGATATGCCATAGCCAATATTATCAGAAATCTTCCAATGTCCAGAAGCTTCTCTCTCTCTCTCTCTCTCTCTCTCTCTCTCTCCTCTCTCCTCAATATGTGTGTTTGTGTGTTATGCATTTGTGCGCTTGTATGTGCAGATGTTCATAAATACCTGTGGAGACACATATAAAGGACAGAGGTTGTAATTGGTTGTTTTCCTCTATAGCTTTCTATTATTATTTTTTTTGGTCAGGATCTCTCATCAAACCTAGAATTTAAGTATTTGGACTACATTGATAGGTAGGGATTCCCCATGATTTACCTGTCTCTATCCATCAGCACTGGGTTTATAGATATATCACCTTATCTGGAATTTTTGACTTGGTTTTGGGGATTTGAACTCAGGTCTTCATGTCTGTCCAAGTCCTAGATTATTTCTTATATGTATTTATGAAATGTAACAAATCCTCCATTAAATATTGTAAATATAGAGCATCTTTCTGATAAAGGAGCAGAGATGAAGACTGAATTCAAATGCTGCTATAAACAACATGGCTATGACATTTTACTTCAATTTTGCAAATGACTAGAGTGCTATAAAGCTAAGAGGTTAAAAAAATCACATGCTTGATATTCATTAAAGGACATTCCCAGACAAGGTAGGTCCTGAGGCCTCTGTTCTAAGCAATGTTTTAATTTTCCATGGATTCAAGTTTGAGTAGAGCTTTGAGAAGATCTGGAATTGCAAGATGGAGCCTGGATGGAGAAAACAGAACAGTGGAGCCTGTCTCAGAAGGGTGCATCCTTGTCTCTCTGTTTTCTGTTCACTGTGAGATGAAAGGTTCCCTCCTCCACATGTTTCTGCAACTATGATACTCTGTAACACCAGTATTCTAAATACAACAGCATACTAGAAGCTGCCAAACATTGAACCAAAATAAATAATCCCTCTTTAATGTATATATCACAGCCATGAAAATCAAAAGCAACATCCAAGTTAACCACCGAGTAAAAAGAGGCATGGAGAAACTACTTTTAAAAAGCATACTCTTATGTCCCACAAGGTTCAAAACCAAGCTCCCTGACTTCACTTTCTCTGAATCATCCTCTTTGTGAAAGAATCCTTCTTAATTGCATAAGTGTGACACTTCTAAGGGACTTCTGTCTAAATATTTGGTGATATGTAAGCCATTCCATCCTCCTTCAAGGCTAAAGGCACGAAGAATCATTGTCCTAAACCTTGAGAAAATTCAGACAGATGATTGAGGTAGGAGTTTCAGGGATGTTTGGCGGTAAGGGACTTGGATGATCTACTTGTATTCTATGCTTGAGAAATAAAAATCACCAACCAATCAAGAACCTTGGAATAAACCAAACCTAAGAGACAAAGATCTCTACAATGAAAATATTATGACACTGAATAAAGAAAGAAACTTGGAATGATACTAAATGATTGAAACTCTCCCTGTGCTTATTGATCAAAGAATAACTTGTTTTTTGGTAAAAACTGCAACCACCAGCACCACTTGGATCACAGAGAAGTTCTAATGAGCCTGAGACACAGACAGCAGAAGAGAAGTCTGCAGATCCCACATTGTCCCCCTAACAACAACAACAAAAAGCAGGTCCTATGGGAGGACGCTATTAACAAATGTACTCACAAAATTGGAAGAAAAGATGACAGAAAAGAGTCAAGTTCGCTATGGAGGATGGCAAACAGAGTCACTGAATAGGTATCATCTTCAGCACACAGGCAGGCCTGCTGCATAGAGCCTCCTTGCTAGGATACGAGACCAAGGGGGTCATAGAAAGCAGGGAGGCCATGTGAATGTTCTTAGTCTGTGATAACTCCAGAAACCATTGGAGGTCCAAAGACTGCACTGTTTCTGACCATAAAGGATGAGGAAGCTTTTTTTTTGCATCTTTTGTGTCCATGACTACGGATTCATATATGGGAATGAGAGACAAAGAAGGCTTCTGTGACAACCTCTCTCCCTCTTCCTCCCCATGAAAAAAAAATAACAATCTAGACAGGAAGACTTTGAAGAGAACTCTTAAAAAATGTGATTGGAATGCCAAATTGTAGCTCTTCATAGTTTATAGCTTCTGGCAGGGGAGGAGGTAGGGAAGGACTCAATTTTCTTTAAAAGTCTGGCCACTGGGAGTTTGACCGTGTTCCCTTGACATGGACGATACAAATTGGACACGGTATGTTTTTTCTTTTCATTTTTTCTTCTTTCTATTGGGGATGTGGGGTTATAAGTGTGGGGAGGTAGACATAGGAGGACTAGGAAGTAAGTGAGATCAGGATGCTTTGTTTGAAATAACCAAATAATAAATAAAAATATTTTGATCAAAGAGGAAACATGTACATAGTCCTAGAAATTACTTGTGATGAGAAAATATTCTTAATCCAGTTGTATTTCTTAGACAATAAAGTGGCACAACAATGCTATCTCCTATTTTGTCACCAAAGACACAATTTAATCTATCTATCATTTTGAAATGATAGTGTTCCTCATTGCAAGACATGTTTTTGTTAAAAGTTTTGTTTCTTTTTAACATTTTGTGTAAAACTTGGCATGCTTACAGGCAGGTTTGTCTCCTTGTTTAACATTTCAATTAATACCTTCACTACACAATTTAGAATAGGAGTTCTCATTTATATTTTCTTCCAAGCTTGATAAATTAGTCAAACTATTTGTTGATCAAATCTGTCTTCAAATGAAGAGAATGCTGTTAATTTCAATTTTAGAACAGTTTTGGATGTAATTAATATATGAAAGTTGTGTCATACTGTGCTCATGCAGACATAATGGAATTACTAAAATAAATGTGTTGTAAGGAAAAGAGAAAAACAACCTTGTGAAAATGGCCACTCTCCTAAAAGCAATCAATAAACAATGTATTCCAATGGGAATTACAGTGCCATGTTTACAAACATACCAATACCATCTCAAATTTTATTTAGAGATAAATAAGATCAATTCAGAACAAATGGAATACTCTAGTAGATATTATCATATCTTATTTGGTATTATACAGCAGACACAATAATAAAAGTAGTTACAACTACTGTCACGAAAAGATAGGCCCACAGGCTTAGTGGTGGCATTAATGTTATAGAAACAATTAAGTACTTTTTCATTGGATATTCAAGGCACACTTCATTAGATGAGACCCATACTGTTGAATGGACTAAAAGCTCGGCCTAGATAGGTAATAAGCCCTTAGGGAGAACCAAATACTGCTACTCTGCCAAATGAACATAATAAGTTACTTCTAATGACTCATTGCTATACCCACAGATCAGAACATCTTTCAACCCTCATCAGAGGAGTTTGTCCCTGCAGTAAAGGACATTTAAATCAGAGCACCTACCTAGTCAACACTCACAGAATAAAACACTAAATATTGCTCAGTTCTAAATGGAGCATTCATATCATACACCTCCCCCAAGGTTTTGTGGAACAGAAAACCTGAAAATTGATTAACCCAGGTGTAGTAGATAACACAAGGAAATAGTATTTTCTGAACATGATGAGGCAGATACACAAATGAACTCACAGGAAATGTGACAGCATGTGTAAGACATGGACAAGCTCTTAAATTTTTAATAAAACTGTATGTTTTATGATAAGGTATACATAGGATTACTCCCCTTTACCTCTAAACTTGTTGATTTCATACAAATATATGTTGAAATACATGTTTGTATATACATATATGTTTGCATATATGTATATGTATGTATACACACATATATACATATATATATGCACACATACAGCATAAATGTTACTGCTTTCACAAAGGTTTCTAGTACTGAAAGAAATGGTTACATACTATTTCAGCATAAGCATCCAAATCCAGAAGTTACTTCACAGATTCCTATTTCAATTTCTTGTGACCGATAATCCCTTGAATAATGCTTATATTATTTTCTTACATTGTGTTGCTGATTAATAGAGAGACTATAAGGCAAAAGTTGCTCAATAAATATTTATCCCTAGAATCAATGAACTGATCCTTTCAATCTGGTCTGGTTCAGGGGAATGGTAGAATTGCTGCGCAGCTTGCAGTGTGTGTTTTGCTGCTTTCCACACTGGCACTTGCCTGTCTCAGCAGTGAATTCTGACTTTGGAATGACACCTGTTCATTCCATACACAAAGGAATGTCCTCCATGACTTTGTGTACACCTCGATACTCCATATTTATCATAGGTGTGGGTGAGTTTTTATTGATTTCTTAAATTAATTGACTCTGCACTCATCACCTTTTGAACTCCATCTTATTGATAGCTACTAAGACCATTTGAACAAAGCAACATTCACTTTTCTAGTAGAATAACAAGCCAATTTAAATTTGGGGAATTTTCCGGAATGACAAATATAATCTATGTACCTTTCCTCTCTATATAGATGTGGTGCACAGGGATTTCTCTTTAAAAGGATTTGAAATTGTATTGATTTTTGGACCCAGTGAAACAGAGTAAAAGAATATACTACCTATTATATTTTTATCTATAAAATAGCATATACACTATATTGACATCTTAATTTGAAAGTATAAGTTCTGAAACTCTTGGTGTTTCATAAAGCATATATCCAGGGGGTGGGTGGGTGGCTGTCTGCTTCAGTGGATACTCAACAGCATGGACCTTTTGTTATTGCGTCTCATTCTCAACTTTGAAATTTTAAGTACTGCAGAAAAGCTGAGAGTATATTCATTGATTCACAGCAAACACACAGCTAGATTCCCATCACTCCTCTGTTTTGACTATCTATGTGCGATGTAGATGCACATCAGACATGTGCTGTTGTTGAGCATTCCAGAAATAACTGCACAGATGTTAACAATTCCAAGTTATATCTTTCAGATGCATCTCCTGAGGATGAATGTATTGTGTGCCGTGTAAAGAAGTACCTATAGCTGGAATATGTGCCACAAACATTAACTTGCCACAAACAAGAAGGAGATTGCTGAAGTGAATTCAGGGTTTGTTTTATATACAATAGACATAGAACTATAAAAATGTTAATGATATAAAAGAAGTTTAAACATAATATTCTAGATTAAGGGAGGGTAAGCTATCAAGAAATGCTAAAAAATACATCATTCTTAACTGAGTCTAGATATTAATAAATAACAAAAATATCTATGAATGACATTTTTAGGAGATCCAGGAGTGTGAAAGCATGAATGGCAAATTAAAATTTACTTTATCATTTCCACCGTTGCACTTCAGAGCAAAAATGAAAAGTGACTCTTGAACTTTGTTTTGTCCATACAACATTGTACACAAACAGATTTGTTATAGTTACCTGGAATATTCTACAATATAAGGAAGGAAAACCTATCAGAACACCAGGACCCATTGGAGAAAGTACAGCATACAAGGGCTGAGAAAATCAGATGACGAAACAAATATTTAGGATGCATGAGCATCTGTTTAAGTTTGAAACAATTCCTTTTTTATCTATACCCAGTAGTGATTATAAAGCAAGGTAGGTTTAAATTTGAGTTCAACTTGCAAAACAGGCAAATATTGTCAATTATGCTTAAAAATGTTAAACAGAAACAAGTATTACTTTTGATCCTGCAATATTAATTTATTTAATAAAGGTACATAAGGTAATAAGCCATTTAGTGGTGACTTTTGTTTTGTTTTGTTCTGTATCCAATCAATGCTAATCGTGTCCACCTGTGTGAACGTAGTTTTAGAGCTGTCCTTTGGAACTGATAGACTCAGTAGAGGGCACACAGCTAAGACAGGGAACAGCCCCTTCACACTCTGTTGAGAGTCAGTACTTCAGAAGTAAAAAGATGGGGCTCCACTCCGTTCCTTGACTCAGTGTTGTTAAGGGGTTCAGTTAGAAGACTACAGTTGAGGTGAGTGAATGACTCCAGCAGCTGTATGAAGTCTAGAGGGTTCCATTTTGTAGCCCTTCACCCTACCTTCAAGTTCTTATACATTTTCTATCCATTCTTGGTAGTTTCCCTCAGTCTTAGGCGGGATGGTACAAGTGACTTGTTTAGGCCTTGACTGACCCACATCCATCACATATTTTCTGTATTTTCAACATCATCAATGTAGGCCCCAGCAATGCTTAAACATAAATGTATATCGGGCAGTCATAAACCTCTGGATTTACCACTGCTCATTGTAAGGAGAGACATTTTTATTAAGGCTAGGAGCTTCTTTTGTCTTTAGATAGTATATGCTGCACTTTCAACTCAGTTACCTGTCAGAAACATGTGACCTACAGGGACATAATATTTCTCAAAACCTTACATGTTAGCAAGGGGTAAAGTACTGGGTATAGGTATTCCCATCCTATGGATAGGGCCTATTATCTCTGCAGGAAACAACAACCAGTCTACTAATCAAGCCACATATGTGCTTGTGGGAATAATTTGTTTTCCAAATGGTTTCCTTATATTTCCTTTATTTTAGCTAGTACCCCCATATCCCATGCCCTCATCTCCTCAATTGTCCCATCTTCTTCCCTTCCTGAATACTGTCGCCCACAGTCTCCTGCTTTAGATTCTTCTTAGCTCTATTCTACTATCTCCCTTCCCTTTAAAGTAGCTATTCCCTTCACACTCATCTCCATCCACTTGCTTCCTGGCTTACAAACATTTCTCCCTGCTAGACATATCCCCATAAAGAGTTGGAGTTGAACCTGACATGGTATTTTTCCTTTGTAGTCAGAGATAATTTATTTGGAACATTTTTCATCCATTTTCCTACACATTTAATAATTAAATTATATTTAAAGCCAAGCAATATTCCATTATGTAAATGTGCCACATTGTCATTATCCATTCATCACTGTGGAATACCTAGACTGTCTCCTTTCCATTGCTATTGTGACAATAATGTAGTGGTATCTCTGTTGTAGGGTATGGTGTTCTTTGGGCTCATATACAGCTCTTTTTATTTTCTTGAAAAGCATCCAAACAGGTTTCCAAAGTAACTGTACTTGGTTATATTTCCACCAACAATCTATATAGGCAGTGTTGACTGTTAAATAATTTCTAAACTTCGCAATTGTATCCAAAACTGTCCTTAAAATGAGAGATTTTAACTTTCTTGTTGCTTGTTTGTTTTGTGACAGGGCTTCAGTATGTAACCCTAGCTAATGTGAAACGTGCTATGTAGACAAGACAGAAATCTCCTGACTGCTGGGATTGAGGCAGTCTTTATCACATGGGCCTGCCACAGTGTTGTTAGCTAAGTGAACTTTGTTTACTGTCATGGGCAGAGCTGTATAATCGCTATAGGGTGGAGATCCTAATAGATTATGATATTTTTCTTAAATATTGTAATTTTGCCTCCTAAATAGCACATAGCTGTCCTTATAGCTACTGGGAAATTGAGCTGGGAGAATGAATTGAACTCAGGGTTCAGTCCCAACCTAGGCATCATTGACCTCTCTCAGAGGATTGTACACAAAGTAGTATTATAATTCTATGCCTATGAGGATACATAATTCTTGCTATATAATCAATAACTGCATACTAATTAAACAAAAATAATTATGCATAATATTTTAACCATGTTAAAGGTGTTAAAAGGCAAGAATCAAGAATAAATATATTCTTGTATAAGAAAATTGTTCAAGAATGAAAGCTGTGTAATAACCCATCTAGTTGATGAATAGCACCCTCATCTATGTTCACAATGTGTTCTATGCTGAGAGTGATCACCCTCCACATTCCTTTCCTATTATCTTCACCATCTTTTCTTTCTTTATCATTTCCTCTTGGTCATGTGGTTCTGATTCTGTTCAGTTACCAGGACATTTCATGTTTGAAGAGACTTGGGGATCAAGATTTGTGCAGGAAATCTGGATAAGATGGTGCACAACTTTAATTCCAGCACCCTGGAGACAAATCTTGTGAGTAGAAATGAAGCCTGGTCTACATAGAGAGCTCCCAATTTAGGCAACTGAGAAAAAAAACTGTCCTGTGGTTAAAAATTCTAGGATGATGGTGATGATGATGATGGAGGTGATGGTGGTGGTGGTGGGAACTGAAACTCATGGTTTTACACACACTAAGCACACACCTTAGCACTGACTTATAACTGTCCATGGTGAAAATTTTAGTGAGGTACATGAGTACATGAGAAAGAATATAAACTGCTTTTTTTGGCTACCTCTGATATTGGTGGCTGAGAATGTTATGGTTGAAATGAATCCAGCTATCTAGAAATAAGGAGGCAAAAAGTATAACTTAATGGTTGAATTCACTTTCTCAGGATCCACCCTCTCTCACTGTCATCTTGCTATATGAGATAATAAATGTTATTGTTCATTCTTTCAGGCTTTCCATTACTTGAGACATGGATACATTACTCTGTTCAGAATTTCTGATATTGTCCCTGGGTGCTCATCTGAATAAATTCACATTTGTACAACCCAGGACTGTTAGAAACAGTTTGACTCTGTATAGCTGTTTCCACCTGGCTACCTTCTGCTTAGCTGCTTTCACAGAGAACATTGAAAACTTCAGTAATTCTATTTCCTGTACAGGTGTCTGGTGATCCACTGAACACAGATGCTTGCTGTTCTGCTGCCCAGTTCCAAAGTCAAAACTTATTTTGTTCAGATAGAAAGATAAATAGATACATAGATACATATATGTGTGTGCATATATGTGTGTACATACATATATATAGTAGATATCTCTGTGTGTTCATATGAATATATGAATGCATATATATATGAATGCTATATATATATATATAGTAAATTATGCTTCTTGAGTAGGGGAAGAATAGTTTTAGTTGAGGCTAAAGAAAACTCAGGAAGCATCTGATATAATGTGGAAGTGTTGATTTATCTCTGTCTTTAAAAAAAATTATTTCCTTCTATGTTGGAAACAAGAGCTGAATTGAATACAATAATGATCATTTAATATGAAGGAAGACACAATGATCACACAAGAATGGACCAGATATTACATAGATTTTTGTCTTTTGACACAGACAGGAGAGCCCTGGAGGCAGGAAATGGAGAAGAGACCCAGAAAGACATTGAAGATGTAACAGGAAGGTGATGTGGACCAGGAAGTGTTGTCAGCAAAGACCTACAGTCATGGCAGAGGTCCATGTGACAGACAAACAGCATTATTGGACTAACTAGATTAGACTGGCTTGTAATCACTGCCAAATACTCATGGCTTTTTTAAATTGTTTCTATCATGCTATACATTTTCTTCTGCTTCCCTCCATTCCTCAAACCTCCTTCTACCCTCTGCCATGACCACCATACTCCCAATTTACTCAGGAGATCTTGTCCTTTTCTCCTTTATATGTCGTTCCATGTATTTCTCTCTTAGGGGCCTCTTTCTTATCTAGGTTCTCTGGGTTTGTTGACTGTAGGCTGGTTTTTCTTTGCTTTATGTCTAAAACCTGCTTATGTGTGAGTATCATACAGTAAATGCAAATTTGTGACTGCAACATTTTGCTGTCACAAGAAATTGAACTCTAGGTGAACGATAACCCTCAAGCACATGAGCTCTGAGGAGATGCACCTGCCTTGGAAGAACAAATGAGGGGAGGGAGGACCTGGCACTTATTCTCTCTGGATTCAGGAACTGTAGAAACAGAAGATGCAGGTCTTATGAGCAGTAGGGCTGATTTAATTCATGATATCTTGATTCTATTTAATATTTCATCTTAACAATTGTCTATGTGATGCCATTGGTAGTAGCTAAGGAACATCAAAGGGATTCATAGATGATTTTACCAGATCCAAATTTTAAAGTGCCATCGCCAACATTGTACCTTTTCCTGTACTCTGAGATGACCCATGGTTCAGCCTGCTCCTATCAAGGGAATAAAAGACGCAGGGTCTGAGTCGATTACAAAGAGCTCTCTCCACACTGAACATACAACATCCGGCTGCAAGGCATTTTCTCAGACGCTATTATATCCTGACTCTATTTGCCTCCTGAGTAACAACAAAAACATAAGCTCTATACAGACGGGTTGTTTTTTTTCAAGCACAGGGTTACATTTCCATCTGAATTTTTATTCAGTTCTTTGCTGTTGGCTATACAGCAATCAGCAGCCCTGACAATTTTAGACTTGTGACACATTGATAGCTTTACCTTTAGCTGTTCACATGGAAGCACCTATTTTTATCTTGCCAATTATTTAACATATATATATATATAAAACATCTGAAGATAATTTATACTCTGCCATCCTAAACTGCAGCTATGTCTGCACTAGCAGTTCCAGGTTTCTAAGCTCTGATCTTGATACCATGATCATCAGCATTGTTCATTTATAAATCAGTTGCATAAACAGTTTTGTAACTTAATTTGTACACTTATATTTTGAAATATTTTCTTTGAATAAAAATATTATATGGTTCTATGCAATATAACACAAATGGGAAAATATAAAAAAAAACTAGGGAACTGTTCAAATTGTCCATAGTAACGACATTATTCTAGGTGTTTAAGTATTTTCGTGTTTCTAAATATTTAAACCTTGTGTGAATAAAATTAGAAACTAGAACATAGCCAGAGATATGCCAGCACTAGCAGAAGAATATTTTGGTTTTTTTTCAATGTTGGAGATATATCGACTGTATTAATATACATGTCTTCTCTTAAATTATGGCAGTAAATTTACATTAATTTTATTATCACAAAAAGTTATGTTTATAATATCATAAGCAAAGACTATTTTAAATAGAAAATATGTTCAAGTCTTATAACTTATATATAGATTTTTCTATGAATAAAATAAATGATCATATAACAAATGATTGTATGTTGGAATACATTGCTAGACTATGCACTCTCACAAAATCAAAGATTTTAAAAGAGAAGACTACATTTGCCACTTTCTGAGCTTAGACCCAGTCTTTCATTAAGCCTTTGTTGATTTGTGGGCCATCTGCAATTGAAATAGGTTCTTTGTTTTGTTTTTTAAAAACAATCTTATTTTACATACCAATCCCAGTTTCCTCTCCCTCCCATCCCCCCACTTCCAATACCTTCTGCCATCCCACCCCATCCCATCCACTCCTCAGAAAGGGTGAGGCCTCCCATGGGGAATCAACTAAGTCTGTCACATCACCTGAGGCAGGACCAAGGCACCCTACTCTGTATCTAGGCTGAGCAAGGTATCCCTCCACAGGAAATAGGCTGCAAAGAGTCAGTTCATGCACTAGGGGTAAATACTGTTTCCACTGTTAGTGGCCCCACAAAGTGCCCATGCCAAACAACCTTCACCCACATTCAGAGAGCTTGGTTCCATCTTATGCTGGTTCCCTGTCAGTCTGGGGCCAGTGAGCGACCACTAACTCCAGTCAGCTGTTCCTCTAGGTATCCCCATCATGGTTTTGGCCTCATTCCACATAATATCACTCACTGGGTTCCAGGAGCTCAGCCCAGTCTAGCTGTGGATCTGTGCATCTGCTTCCATCAGTTACTGATTGAAGGTTCTATATTGACAATTAAGGTAGTCATCAGTCTGGCTTACGGGGGGGAAGGGCAGTTAGGTACCCTCTCCACTATTGCTTAGATTCTTCGCTGAAGTCATTCTTGTGGTTTCCTGGGAGTTTCCCTAGTGTCTGTTTTCTCACTAACCCCACAATGACTCCCTTTTTCTAAGCATCTCTTTCCTTCACTGAACTCAGGAAATTAAGTTTTATAAAAAGACAATTCACAAATTCAGCTTCAAGAACACTTTTTGTCTAAGCAGTAGTTTTCTCTTAATTTTATAATCATAAAAATACATCTATCTTAGAAATAAAAAATACCTCTTTTCTATTCATATTAGTTTTGCAAACTTTCAACTCGATCTGTTCTAATCAAGTCTCCGGCTATGTCTAATGATAAGCCTACATTATGAAGAAGATGTGATTCTTTGAAGTTTTGTGCATTAAAAAAATAAATCTAAATGTTACATGTAGGTACTAGGGAAGCCGAACTTAGAAAAAAATATTTTTTCAGCATCATTTGTTGAAGAAACTGTGTTTTCTCTACTACGCATGCTTTTTTTTTCTTTAAATCTTTCTTGAACACCAGGCGGCTGTAACTGTGTGGGTTTATTGTGGGTTTTCTCTCCTAGCCATCCCTCTGTCTGCTTCTTTACCAGTTCTACTGCTTCTGCAAACACAACTTTGTGGCATGCCTTAAAATAAGGTATGATAATCCCTCTGACCCTATTTATTTTCCTCAGGGTCACTTTGATTATCTAGATATTTGGGGGCTTCTGTGTGCATTTAATATTGCTTGATCTCTTCCTATAAAGAATGGCATAGGAATTTTGATGGGGATTGTAATGAGAATGTAGATTATCTTTGGTAGCATAGGCACTTTCACAATGCTATTTTTTTAACCCATGGTCATGGGAGCTTTGCCCATCTTCCAATTTCTCCCTTAATCCCTTCCCAGTATGTTAAAGATTTCCTTGCAGACAGTGGTTTTCCAGTTTCTTGTATAAAACTGATGTTTTTGAAGTAATGAAAAATGTTTGTCATTGATATATGGAAAAGCTATTGTGTTTTGTTTATTAATTTTGAATTCTGCAATCTTGCTGAAAGTGTTTATCATGTGGTAGAAAATTTAAGGTCACTCATACAAAACCACATCACATAAAAGTAAGGATATTTTCACTTCTTGCTTTCTTTTTCGTATCTTTTTATTTAAGTAGCTTCACAAACTTGAGTGTTCATATGTTGTGTGTTATAATTTAGGCTGTTGGCTACACACCACTCAGTGTTTTATGGGTTTTACTAGTCAATACAGAAATTATTCAGGTGTAATGTTTATAATACAATGAGATTGCTTTGAAGTATATTTCCACTGGTAATTGTGTTAGAGTTGCTGCAAAGCCAGTTTCTTCATGTAAATTAGTTTCTGTTTGAATGAAAACCCTACATATACATCTTTTGCATTATATGTAGTTTCAAAAGTACCCAGACATTGTGGTTTGATAATGCATAATATAGTAATTTTAATGATTTTCTTAAATTAACTAACACATAAATCATAAAAGATATATGACAATAAAGTAATGATGTGCAATTCCTCTCTGTATGATGTGATTGTTTTATTACCATTGGTTAATAAATTAGCTCCTTTGGTGTATGGCAGGGCAGAATAGTGCTAGGCAGGGAAATGTAAACTGAGTGCAGAGAAAAAAAGGCAGAGTCAGACAAGATACCGTGTAGCTGCCAAATGAGAAAGATGCCAGAACCATACCAATAGGCTCTGTTTGTTGGCCGCAAGCAGAGGTACAGCTCTTTGAAAAGATGGCTTCCTGATTCATACTGGTGGCATGAAAGACTCTGTCACTTTTGGGGGGGTCTGGCTACAGAACACTTAAATGGATTCTGTGAACAGAGTGCTACAAGTTGTTTAATGGCAACATAGACCCACTGTGCACCTGGATCTGAGGCAGTGAGCATGGCTCACAAAGGTGGTGAACATACCTCTACCATATTGGATGGGGCAGAGCCAACAGGCAAAGTCACAGAGTTAGTTGTAGCCATGCCTACTTAGCATTCAAAAAAAAACTCTCCTGGTCAGAAAATGATTGCAGAAACACAATAAGACAGATAAATGTACATGTGCTTAAGAGAGAGAAGAATATAGACAGTCACAGATTAAATTAAGAAGTAATAGAGTAAAAAGCCACATAAAGATAGAAAATACACAGAGCCTAGATTATGCATATTATTGTGTTTTCTTTGAATGTTTTGACTGCAAAAGGTATTTGATTCTGGGATTGCTAAGCTAAACCAACATATATATTTTAAAGGTAACTTCACTTCAAAATTTGAGTCTAAGGATATGTTACTTTGGCAAAGAGGTTTAGCTTTTGTTTCCACAGAAGTTGAACACCTGTGGACTCCTTCAAGGCTAATGTGGTTTGATGCAACAAAACTCCCCGAGAGACCTCTCTGAACCCTAAAAATACTTTGTCCAACAAACAGCAGGAGGCAGTTTGGAGAAAATTGTGCCCAAATTACAAAATGATTATTAATAAATATTTGTTTTCGTTTGAACGAGTATGATATAGAAATGAATACTTTTAGTTGGTATGGACTTTGGTTAATTGATACAAATTCAATGTCAATTTTGTTATATATATATTTTTTTTTGTTTAAGGTATTATGTTTATACAGTTCATTTAGAAATGTATAATTAAAAATTGTATGTTCACAGGTAGTCATTTATAATAGTCAAACTTTTAGTCATTTTAAGTTTTCTAGATATGCAGACATATATTCAGTTAGATAGTCTTCAACACTTCTAAGACTTACAGAACATGGCATTTAAAAGGTTTTAAGAACTTAGAATTTCTCAAAGGTGAGACTTGTCTGCTTCTTGAAGTAGCAATTACTTCATAGAAGTTGATAGGCATTGAAGAAACTCGTTATGGAATTTGTCTTCAATGAAACAAGGGTAACCATTAGGAAAGAAACTTCTCTTGCCTGGACTGCGTGGTAGTATGGTATATGAACTAGATATGCAGGACCCACTGAAAAGTGACTGCTGAACTTTCCAAAGGATGGGGGGTGGTCCTTTAGTGTTCCTGCTTCATGAAAGAGTCTGTCAGACATTGTGCAGGACACAGAAGAAAGTGACTGACTAACAATATAGGCTAAACAGCCTTTCCAATTTCCTGCTTCATGAAAAGTCTACCAGTTACTATGGGCCTGTAGGTTAAAGATGGATGTCTCAATGTTATAGAACTTTGGGTGACTGTACAGGAAGCAAGATGTCTCTGTCAATTCTAGAATATTGGAAGTTGCTTACAATGCACTTCTTGTTTACTTATATCCTTCTGGGGTTTTTGATGGAGTTGAAGACTGATATACAGTTATAGTTTTCCTCAGTTATGATGAAAGATAAATTAGATATAAATATTTTAATTGTAATTTTTTTCTTGATACTTGTTTTGTTATATATGATTTTACTATGTTAAAGTTAAAATCTTCCTTTTTATTTAGATAGAAAACGGGAGATGATGTGGGATTCCCCATTATATCTTGTGAATATGTTTCATTACTCTTGGTAAATAAATAAGCTGCTTTGGCCTATGGCAGGGCAGAATAGAGATAGGTGGGGAAAACTAAACTGAGTGAAGGGAGAAGGCAGAGTCAGAGAGATGCCATGTAGGTGCTAAAGGAGAAAGAAGTCAGAAACTTGCTGGAAGGCAAAGCCTCAGGGCAATACACAGATTAGTAGAAATAAGTTAATTTAATGTGTAAGAGCTATCTAGTAATATGCCTGAATCTTTGGTCAAGCAGGGTTGTAATTAATATGGTTTCTGTGTGATTATTCAGGTCTGGGTGGCTGGAAAACTAAAAGCACTGTCTCCATTTACAAAGTGACCTATGATAACATGCAGTTTAGAATATNGCTAGAGGGAAATCTTGGTGTGTTGTGCTTATACAAATAAAAGTACCTGATTTCCATCATAACTCCCATGTGCAAAGTAGGGTATGTTTATGTATGCCTATCACCCAAGTGCTCAGGAGGTGAAAACACTGGGATTCCTGTTTTTTATCCTAGCTCCAGGTTAAGTGAGACCTTCTGAATGGAATAACCAGAAAGTGATAGGTTGGAATACCCAATTTCCTCCTCTTTGTCCATTCCCCATACAGACATGAACACATACACACCACACACATATGACTCTTGCAGTGTTTCACAATGTTTCTACTACTTGTAAAAATATATAATAATTAGATATATTGATTTAAGTAGAAGTAAGCTTTACTTTCATTCAATACATTTAATATGTAGGAAAATCGTAAAATTATTTTACTGACTTTCAGGTCAGGGTTTGGGGGGGAAGTTGTTTGTATTTGCAATCAATGTGGAACTTTGTTTCTAAAGGTTGAAAGCTGTATTGAAATGCTTTCACTCAAAGGAAAATGGCACAAACAAGACACTACACAGAAGAATAAGTGACCAGAGACTGTTGGATTTGTCCAGTGTTCTTGAGATTGTGCTTAATTTCCAACAACACACACAGGCATAAACGCACACACATCAATTAAATGCAAAAGGAAAATAATTGAATTAAGAAAAGTAAAAAAAAAGCACCTTGTTTTAAGATAAATCATCAAAAAGCATCTTACTTGTCTGGCTTCACAATGAAGCAGGCAATATGAAAACCTTGCTGATTCATATTTTGCTTCTTTCACAAACATGTTGTGAGTGAGAACTTAGTTAAAGGGGCTAGGATGAAAAGTTGAAGACATTGCTCAGTATTCGATCTATCAAATTGTGAAAACATACTTAATTTGTGGCATAGACAGTATTCAGAGAGGCAAGTGGTTATGGCAGAGCAAGACTTCAGAAGCAAGTAGAGCAGATAGGATAGAATTAAAAAGGTGAGGGTGATGGAGAAACTGAAACAATGCCTTAAAGTACCCCTCAGTTATTAGCCTCATGACACACCATTCATGTGTGTGGACAGACAGTTGCTAGCAGAGAAACATGGAAGGGCTTAAAGACATCAGGCACTGGCATCAGAGGCTTGAGTATGCAAGGAAAATGGCAACTTAAAGGCACACATAGGAGGCTGGAGAGATGGTTCAGCAAGTAAGAGCACATACTGCTCTTACAAAGAATGTGAGCTTGACTCCAGCACTTATATTGGTAAGCTCCCACTGTCTGCAACTCCAGGTCCAGGGGATCTACTGTCTTCTTCTGGGATCCAGAGAAATCCTGAACTCATGCAGTCTTATGCCTACACACAACTAAACATAATTTTTCAGCATCGTTTTAAAAAACCCATATTGTTTTTAGAGTGAACAGTTTAGCATTTCCAGCTGATTAATAGATCTCCCTCCTAATGATGATACACCATATCTGAGCATTTTTAAGACAGTGATAACATAAAAATTTAATGGCTGTGAGGAAAGGAAGTATATGAAGAATTAATGTGCAGCGTGAACATAGTATAAATGCATTGGCTTTGCTTTATAATAATATAAATTGTTATTTTGTCTGAAAATACAAGCAATGAAATCCACAGAAGCTGTGGATACATGGGTGTCATCAGTAAAGTGACACTACCATTGAATTTAGCCTATGTTATATTGTTTTGCTCACCATGTAATGAAATATACTAAACAAGTAAGAAAGAGGATGCAAGCTGATGTGAACCAGTTTCAGCATATGAGTATTGTATTTAAGTCTAATTAAATGTTATCAATTTTAGCTCCAAAACAATTATTCTAATTTAAAACATTAATCTGTCTCAGTTGCATATGGAAAATCCCAAAGTATTCTACTTTCATGAACTCCTATACGTACAAAATTAAGTACATGAGATTGTTCTAAGCATGCCACATATTTAACCAACATAAAAGCAACCACTTGGAAATAGAAGCAGAGATATAGCTGTTCTGAGGAAAGTCTGTAGTTACATAAATTCATTAAATAATAAAAAAAATCATTCTAACTCAGAACTTGGAAAATTATGTGGTATTCACTAGTTACCTATGCCATGTAGAACTTACGTCAACTCTGACAAAGATCTCAGGCTTTCAGCATCTCAGTGTGACACTCCATAGCCACTGATAAATATCTTGCATATCACCATAGAACCTTCATCTGGCTATGGATGAGATAGAGACAGAGACCGCCATTGGAGCACTGGACTGAGCTCCCAAGTTCGAAATGAGGAGAAGAAGGAGGGAGAACATGAGCAAGGAAGTCAGGATCACGAGGAGTGTGTCCACCCACTGAGACAATGGGGCTGATCTAATGGGAGCTCACCAAGGCCAGCTTGACTGGGACTGA
>LOEQ01010361.1:2386-12743 GCA_001685075.1 Bramus lutescens | reverse complement strand
TGTGGGAGCCTAGTCTGTTTGGATGCTCACCTTCCTAGACCTGGATGGAGGGGGGAGGACACAGATTGTTCTTAGGACTGGAGAGTGAGGAGGAGAGGGAATGGGGGGGTGCGAGGGAAAAGGGAGGAGGGGAGGAGGTGGTAATTTTTAATTAATTAATTAATAAATAAAAAAGATGGATGGCTTTACAGTAATCTCATTACTATAAAAAATACTTGAGAAAATTAACTAATCAAGAGCAAAGTTTGTTTGATTTATTTTTTTGACTTCTAATGTTGGTCCATGTTTGCTTTTGGTGTTGTCTGGGTTTTATTGTTGTAATTTTTGGCTTGAAGAAAGCATTACACTAACACGAGCAAATAGCAAAGGACATCACTATTGTCTTAATCTATGAGTAAAAGCAGAGGAGCAGAAAGAAGATGAATCAGTGAAAGGACACTAGTCCACTCAACGGGGGATGTTTAGGACAGCCAGGTGTCTCCGCAGTAAGTAGTACAAGACTCCTTCAAGGGCACAGTCTTATGTGACCCAGGAACCTCCTATAGTGTCCATCACCTAAAGTTACATATTTGGAATAGCACCAAAATAGGTACTGCCTTTGCATAAGGATATTCAACATACAAACTACATCAATGCTTACCTCATTTTATGCTAATTAGGATCCAAAGTTACTGTCAAACCACTATTCTCATGTCATAGCTCTGATTGTTTGAAAAGAACTTAGGAGTGAAGAAAAAATAAAATATGCTAGCATATGTTGCAAGGATTCTTCGGTATTTCTTATGAGCTGTTCTCCAAGTTTGCATCTGAACTGGAATGCTGTAAGGAACTTAACTAATCAAACTGCACAATAAGTAATAAGATCAGATGTGAAATATCTCATGAAAACTACACTATATGAAAGAAAATCAATTTGTTCATAAACTTTGAGAGTGTGTTCCTTGCAACAGACATAAAGCTGCAATGTAATACGCTTGCTTTTAATGAACAGATCCTGCCTACTAGGCATGCCTGCAGCAGAGATAAGCCCCAGGCAAAGCCTGATCCTATGGCCCTCAAGTATTCCCTCCCTGTGATGCTCGTTTCCTGCCTTGTATGAGAATTGAACATGCTTCTATAATTTCCTTTCTGGCCACACCTAGATAGTGTTATTAGAGGTAATACAATAGCCTCGATTCAGTAATTAAAATTATCCATTTTGAACTGGATAATTGAGCTGGAAAATTTGAACTCTACATTTGTCCTTCCAGGTAGGTTTGTTTCCCTGCATACCTAAGCAAATCCAGGTTAGGTGTTTGCATCCTTCAGGGGAGGCAGAGCCTGTAGCCAGCACATCCCCTTTCCATGTTAGCTATCAAATTACAGAGCGGGCATGCAGAATAGCATTTTTTGCTTTCCTCACTGTTACATTTCCTACAAAAGATTATGTGCAGGTTTATAGTGTCAAACTGTGGGCAAAATGTACCTTAGATCCTCATTGTATAGTTACTAAAAATTTACTGTGATTTGTTCATGTCACTGCAAAAATAGAAAATCAGTGAAAATCATGTTTAAAAGAAAATATTTGATGTGGCATGTTATTTGATCAACCATTATTTCTGAGTCTAAAAGCCAGTACATTTAACAGACATCAGGCCAAGCTGTCTACAATGAAATATACACTATTGACTTTTTTATACAAACATTGACTAATCAGAACTTACTGGTTGTAATAACTTCTAAAGTTACTCCCCAACCATAAAAGTTCCACATTAAACAAATTCCATATTCCAAAGAGAATAACTTCAACACTGTTAAACATTTGTTGAAAAGTAAACATTACATGCAATATATTTATTTTCTCTAAAATATGAAGGGATTATTTGCAAACAAATCGCATGAAATGAATGTACTTTATACCAGCAGTCAGTCACTATTGATTGAGGACCTCTAATTTTAGTATCAATGAAAATAAAATAGGTATATTCAATATGAAACAAATTTTGGCAAAATTTTAAATAATAATGGCAGCATCGTTTTCTAATAAAATTATTTCCTTTTTGACTGCTATTTTTTAAAAAAAATTCTTAGAACTTAAAAATCAATACAGATTTGGGCTTATAATCTAAATTTATGATTAAGATATTAAAATCAATATTGCATATTTGAATAACTTAAGAAAGAATTTCATTCAGTCAGTATCTATGTAGGACAAAACCTAAATGGAAGACTTCACTCTATTCCTAGTGTGCTCTTTCTCTACAATACTGAAGCAAATCAACAGTCCTACTTCACTACAGAAGAGAGAAAAGAAGGAACATGTGGCTCTCTGTTAACTTCTTTATCTGAAATGGCAGATAGGTTGTTGTTAATTGTAAATTTTTGTGCAAATGTCAAAATTTTGACAAATTGTGTGGCCTATAATCTTACTATAGTACTATTAATATTCAGGATCATGGGCTAGGAACAAAAGCAAGTCGTATTTCACTAACTCTTCACAATTATGAAGACGATCAATAAAGCTGTTCAGGAGAGTAGAAAAAAAGTGTTACAAGACATTGTTCCACATTAAGGAATTTATGGTGATATGAGTGGAGAGATATGGGAGGAAGGCAAAGAAGTCCAAGCCTTCAACTGATTCTCCTGGAATTTTATTGTTAAAGACTGATGGCTAGTACTGTTTGTCAACATGACTACCTCTAGAAACAACTCAAGCTGCTGGGCACACTTGTGAAACATTTTCATAATTGGATTATATGAAGCAGGAAGATCATTCTAAATCTGGGCCACATCTGATGGTGGCAACCCAAATAAAGCGACATGGAAGAAGAAAATCCTGCTGACCTTTACTCTCACTAACAAACTTGTCTATCTTGATGCTACAGCTAGTATTAGAATCTGCTTCTTCAGGATTCCAGGGTATCTGAAGATCAGCAGCTCTCAAGGCATCCTCTAGGATGCTATCACCAAAAAAGGATTGTCTCTGTAATGCTGAAGACATCCAGACTGGTGAACTGAACTCCTGGAATCTTGGCCTTTCTGTCCAACAGAGACAGCCATTGTTGGATACTGGGAACACAGTCCCTAAGCTAGACTGATAAATCCCCTCTACCACATATGTATGCACATTCTATCAGTTCTGTTCCTCTAAAGAACACAGACTAATACCAAGACCTATATCAGTGTGAGCCTTTCTAAGACAAGTTATACAGGAGGGAAGCAGGAAGGAACAGAAGCACAGGAGGAAGGAGACAGGAAGTAAGAAGGGAAGCAGCAAGGTTTGGAGAGGTTTGTGAACATACGAAGGAACATAAGCTCACTGTTCTGTAAGACACGCTGAACCCCTCTCTTGAAACGTTTCATTTTTTAGTTTGCTTGTTTGCTTTATCTTCACCTCAAATGCCTCTTCATTTTTTTAAATTAAATTACTTATTTTTATTGGAGTGTATGAGTGATTTACCTGCTTACGTGTATCTACTCCAGAAGGTCAGAAAAGATTCCCAGATTCACTAAAACCAGAATTCAAATAGCTGTGAGACACTGTTAGATGACTGGGATCAATCCCAAGAGTTCTGTAAGAACAATACATGCTCTTAAGCCCCAAGACATCCCTCAGTCCTCAAATCCCAATTCTTGCTCAGCATGTATTTGGAAAAATAGTCAAAACCTATCCACAGGTACGTTGTTACTTTTTCTTAATGTTGCAGAGATATCATTTTGTCTCTGGGATTCAACTATTTCTTTTTTGCCGTTGACTTCTGAAAATTGCCCCATGGCTCTGTGTTCTGACCTGCACTCATTTCAATGTATTGCACTGTGATAATCTCTATAAGCATGTATCATGTTTCTTTAAACAAATTGAGGATTAAAAAATCTCTGGCCCCCCACTTCAATTTTTCTTCTGAGCTTCCTTGTATTTTCCACGTAAGTGGATGCAGAGTCTGGGAGTAGCCTTTGTTTCTCCCTGTTTAACACCACTAAGTCAGAACGAGATATGTCAAGAGTCCACAGCCTCTGCCCTCACTGACTTTCAGATCCATTTTTACTCTATTGGTATGAGACCATAGAGACAAGTAGGAAGCAGAATATTGTGTCAATCACAACCATACGTTTCCCAACTTTTTTTTTCTATCCCAAACTTTCGGAGTTCTTTATTCACTAAGAGCTTAAAATAAGTTAATGAATGAAAACTGATGCAATCATTGACACTTGAATATTACATTTATGTTATTAGGATGCAATACAGCCTAATGTTCCTATATGAAAGTTAATTTTAAGCTGCTTTAGTCATTTTGCATAACCAAGTTGTAAGCTAAGTTTCATTATTATTGATATGATAGAATCAGAACTAAAATATGTGCAAGGTCAAAAAAAGTAGTGGAAATTATCTAGTCTTTCAAATAATCATAAATCCCCTAAGTTATTTCATTATATACACAGAAGTTTTTAAAACTATGCTATACACACACTTACAAATGTAAAATATGCAATAAATCTTATGTGTAACTACAGTTATAGACATCATTATTCTTGTATCTAAAAGTGTATCATGTAGGAACTCACTGCTAATCCATTAATCCCTAACCATTTTGAAGGCAGCACTATCAAACTACTCAACATAGTAAACAGTTATTTACTTAGTGTTCATGCATCTATAATTAACTGTTGTTTGAAGGCTGCCTTAACCGTACATTTATTTAACATATACATATTAACTAATATTTTATTAATAGTTAGAAAAATTGAATTAGTGAAAATTGATATTAAAACTATGATAAAACCCAAGAAAGTGGGTAAGACCACAGAAAGAGATAAAGATAGAGAGATTAGAGATATGTGAGTTAGATATGATTTTAATTATGCAAAATACTTTGAAAATGATAGCTTATTTTGCTTAATACTATATAGTGAAGTCTACACAAAAGGAGAAGTTTAAAATACAGTTGAAAAATTATCACTCCATTTTAATTGACTGGTGATTTTCTCCCTTTGTTCACCACAGGAGCTTAATTAATGTTTCCCTACCAAGTCCATAATAACATATTTATCAGCAAGCACATTTATCTGTGAATAGAGAGTAAATGCATTATGGGTTTGACTTAACTGAAGGGAACAACTGCCTATTATTATACATTACTATCTAAACTGTAGAATGTACCTCTGATAATGCCCTGTCTCTCCCCTCCTTGTTTTAAATACTGACTGGCACAGACACCACAGATTCCAAAGCAAATTCTCCTACCTAGAGAGTCTGGGAAGGAAATGAAAACTCTGAAATTTAACTAGGTTTACTACCAGAAGTCTTGCCTACAAAACTACCCAAAAATGTTCATCATAATACTCATCCATAAACATGATGTATTCTAACAATTACAGAAATGAGACACTTGCAAGTTACCTATTATGAAAAGCAGCCCAAAAGAATGCTGGAATGTAATCATGAATGGAGCTTTGTTCTCATAAGCAGAGCACAATCTGTGCATAAAAAGATTTTTTATACATAAAGCTTATTTTCATTCCATGCTTTATTTTCCTATGAAGTTATGCAGTCTAAAAGAAACCTTGTGCTAAATTACTACTACTATAATTGTGATTTCTTCCATAAAAAAGAAAACAGAAAATTTACTTAACTGTTAAAAAACATTTTCTCAATTCAATACATTATTGTTAATGTATCCTTACTCACATAAATTTATGTGCCTCATCCTTTAATAGAGTTTAAATGATTAGAAAAACTAAATAGGGGATATATATGCAGAAATTTAAATCTGTATTGGACATACATTATACAATTTTGCTGCATGATGCAAAATTAAATTGAGAGTAATCAAATAGTTAAAGTACATTTTGAGACTATACATTGAAATATCAAAGACAGACAGACTTGATTACATGAATAATAGAGAAGAAACCATAAGTTCTATCTGAAAGTAAATAGATGATACAAGTTTATAAAAAGTTCAAGTGTTTCATCCTTGAAAATATCTAGACAATATTAATAACTTACCTGAGGCCAAATGGCAAAAGCTAGGATTCTAAATTTTGTGACTAACACCACAAAACTTACGCTCTTAACGATTCTGTTCTTGCCTGCTTTACAGAATTGATTGAGTGGGACTCCATAAAGTTCGCAATATGAGGCTACAAAAGCAAGGTGCCTGTTAGCTTTGGATCTGTGATGCTGCTTGAGAAACCTTGTAAAATTACTGCTATGTCTCTGGAGCTTATTTATTTTTTTAATAGCAGTACAGCAGAGTACTTCTACCATATTTGTGCTTGGTACCTACAAAACACACAGTCTTACATCAGGTACCATTTTAAAAAATCTCATAAACATAAACCAATCAACCAATCAGAAACTTGAAATATCTCCTAGATAAGGAGTGTGGATTATAAAGAAGCTTGCTTAAGGCCAGCTAAATGGGAGTTAAAGTTCTTATTTGATTCCAGGTTTATTGAATGAGGTCTGCTACCAGGTGTCTGTGGACTCATTCAACTTCCATGGTCATACTCACAATGCCCAGCTCTTTTCTAGCTAAGGTCCAAGACTTGTTTATCTGAAGTAAGATTTCTGCAGCTATGGTTGTTGCTGTGCTTCCTTATTTTTGCTCAAGCTTAACATTAGCCTGGTAACTGCTTAGGTTTTTGCCTATAACTATACCATTATGGGTGATACAGCTGATGCCTTCTTTACAGCTCATGATGTGATTAGGGACTTCCTTAGGTCGGATTCACTGAGACACACAAGCAGGCTTTGCAGACATCCCTTTATAAAGCAAGGAAGTGTAAAACTTTTACTGTGTTAAAATTGATTACTATAAAGACTTTTAAAATGAATAACTCAACTGTCCCTTTACAAAACACAGCAATTAGGAAATAATATTAATTAGTTTTCTTCTTAGAATTGTTACCCAAATAAGCAATGACAAACTTTGAAAACTGCCGATTTGTTTAATGTAATGTTACATAAGGACTGAGATTTGTTGTTTTAAAAACACTTGGAGACCTAACCAGGAAATCTAGAGACCATTTGCTTCTAACCTCTCTGAGCAATAATTTTCTTTTGGGAACAAATAGAACAGCATCAGCACAGTAAGCATGCCCAATGTACTTATACGTTCTGCTTGTCCTAAGGGATTTGTGCATTCTCGCTCATTTAACTCTCATCATAACCCTATGAGGTAAGCAGTTCCAGCCGTTCCCACTTTAAGGAAGAGAAAATGAAGTACACTGCCCGTATCCAATCGTTTCCTGCTGAAGGATGGGTAGGGAAAGAGAAACAGGAAGCCATAAAGTGACAGTCAAGCCTTACTCTAAGCTTCTTGATTAACACAACTATCCACTCATTCTTTTAGCATTACTACATACGTTTTGGTATGTACTTTGTATTTGATGAAAGTAGAGGAGAAAACAGCACACACACACACACACATATGTGTGTGTATATATGTATAGTTGATTTTTTATGATCAGGAAGGAATCCATATTGGTTATATTTTATTGGTAAAATATTGCTAATGGCCTCCATTAATTGAAATCTCCTGTAATTCAATACCAGTTCTAAGTTGATGAGGATTTTGGCTCACATCTTTGATACACCACACACACACACGCACACACACACACACACATATATATACAAATACATGTATATAATTTATAGTTCAATCATATCATCAACTTCAATAATGAACCATTCTTTATGTATTTTATTATAAAGTTAAGTTAAAATTATTTCCAAATTTTAATGAAGCAAATGTGTTAATTTTTATATTATTAACTTTTAAATTAAAATGATTTACAAACATTATGCAGAAAAATGTTCAAGAAGGAAGATACACTGTTTCCATGGCTACAGTAATTCGTTACCTTTCAAAATCCAAGAAAAAATGTTTTTTGTATATGAGTCTAAAACTTTACTTGGTAGATTTTTGCATCTTTAATAAATTGTCAACGAGAGGATAAGTAATCACTAAGTTTGATAAAAGTTTAAAGGGTCAAATATATGACACGAATTAACTACACACACATTGTAAAATTTGAGGGACCACCTCGCTCTCATCTCCATTCCCTCAGATGTGTGATGATTGATGGCTTTTGTACACAGGGCTGGCTTTGCCCAACGGCTGCATTCAGACCCAAGTGGTTTCCCATCATTTTTTTTCCTAAAATATCTGACTGAAAGAAATATCTACAAAGACTCTTCTTTTCGAGTTCTTGGCCTTGTTTGGTACTCTCTAGAGACAGAATTAGGTACTGGACAGTAAAATGACATCCAGGTGGTGGGGTCAAGAAACATAGAATTTCAGGTTATTTAAGGATTAGCTTTAAATATTGACATTCCAAGAAGATATGATTGACATTATTGAAGAGACTGGTGCCTGGAGATGCTTTTTGCATTAAGTCTCAGAGCTGATAGCACAGTATAAGAGTATTCCTAAATTTGGGTCAAGGGAGCATCATCAGCTCATAAGAGAATTCCAAGCATTGACAATATTATCTTACTGTGTCTAACCCTAATTAATAAGCTATCATAAAAAGTGTATGTAAAGTGGCAAAATTAAACAAAACTTGTCATATAATAAAAACCCTTATGTTCCTGCTCAAAACATGTTTTATGATTAACTAAATATTAATTACTTTTAAATTTAGTTAAAGTTTACATAAACGAAGTCACAAACTTTTTACTTAAAATATTTTAAAGAGTGTAGCCTGATCATAGTTTATCTTGTGGATCACTATTTAAAATTTTGTGAAGAATTGTCGATGAAACTAGCATGCCTGGCTGTGTATGGCGGTCAGCGGTTGTGAGAGTGTGCAATGAGAACTTAATCCCTTTTCTATGGGGTATTAACTGCATGCACCACACACACACACACACACACACACACACACACACTCACCATTCCAAGAATACAAGTCCAGGCTACGTTTATGGCAACGCTAAGCTTACAGAATTATTTAAAGTGGCCTGGCACTTAGTAGGTCCTCAGTAAAGGCTAGATTTTGTGCCTAGAAATTAGTATCAGAAATGTGCTGGTGACATCTAGTGGTCAATCTTGCAAACCTCAGGAAGGCCATTCTTGAAATTCAACAATTCCAAGCAACAACACACATTCATTTTAACAAAAGCTATAAAATATTTTCAGTGTTCTATCCTCTTAAAATGAGCTCTCAGAGTCAAAAAGACATAAAAATACTCATAAAACATCTTTGGATTGAAAACAGACATGTTTAAACCACTTTCCCATTTTTTTTATTGTAGTAAACTGTGTAAGAATTTTAGGAAACAATACTAATATATTTAGAAGGATAATATTACCTATTGAGGTAAAAAAAAACCTTTTGCTGAGTCTTAAAGAAAGAACAAAATCCACCGGCTCTGGTTTAGTTCAGAAATATGACAGCAGCAGGCATTTGTGTATGATGAATAAAGCCTATTTTTCGCAGCTTTGTTTAATATGCTCATGAATGTCAGCTCTCTCTTGGTCTAACTGGAAGTAAGTTAGAGAACAGATACCAAAAATATCCAGCCAGGAACTATAGCTGGCATGTTTGAAGTCAAGAGGTGATCAGGATGTAACCCATCCATGAAAAGAAGAGGAAAGACTCTTGATTACATGTTTTCTGGAATGAGCCTTGATAATACAAAATCAACCACAAAGCTGAGCAGAAGACCCTTCAGGAGAGGAGGGGAAGAACACAGGATATCTAGATTATGAATCCATCGTTTTTGCATGCATTTCAAAACACTCAGAATATTTAATAAAAATGCCCAGTAAGTATGCAAATACACAGTTTGGGTGAGCAACGTGGTTTTAGACAGAGGTTTAAAGAATCTGAGCACAAGAGTGAATATTGTAACTGCCAGAGGCCTGAGATCACTGAGAAGAAATAAAAACCTGTCAAAAAGCAAGGACCAATAAAGGGTCAAAACCTGGGATATGTCATCATTTAGCAATGATATATAAGAATTGAACTTACTCCCATTTGCTCCAAATAGCCCATTAGTCAGTTAAAGACACATGGAGACCAAAAAATTGCTTTGACAATAGCTTGGTGATAAAACTATCCTAGCAATATCAGAACATAACTTTTTTAAACCAAGTCTATGATGGCTTTAAGGTTGAAGAGCAGAGCTATAAAATGCTTTATAGTTCTATGAAATAAGGTGGCTCTGACTTTTCATCTCATAGTCAAAAGGCTTTAACTATGACTTTTCCTAAGTCGGGATGGGAAGTCTTTTCTTTCATGCTATATAAAAGGAAGCTTTTCTATTTATTTAATTTTCTCTCTATGTTGTATTCCCACCTCTGTGTGTGTGTCTCTCTCTGTCTCTCTGTCTCTCTGTCTCTCTCTGTCTCTCTGTCTCTCTCTG
>LOEQ01010360.1:0-37319 GCA_001685075.1 Bramus lutescens | reverse complement strand
ACACACACACACACACACACACACACACACACACACACACACACACACCCTCTAGGCAGGAGACCACTGCACTAGGAGAGTTTCCTGACTTTTCTTCGTTTCCCTTGACACTGGACCATGGGTCAGTTGGTGATTAGGGAGTAGAATACATAAAGTAGCTGCCTTGTCTCAGAATTTTCACTACAGCATCTCTGAATAAATACTAGTCTAAGCTCACATTTACTTGGAATCTCTTAGAAGATTTACTCTAAAGATCTGTATATATTCCCATTATTATCTATCAAAACTCATTGAGTCACATGATTATAGTGGCAGCACTTGGGAGCAGGAGGTAGGACAATCATGAATTTGAGATCATTTTGGGCTGTATAGTAAGACACAGTCTCAAAGAGGGACATAAAATATCATTTCACCAGGAGCAGGACTCTGTTCGGGCACTGTCTAAATTTTCATCCATTCAGAAATCACATTAATGTGTGGTAAATATGCTGCTCACAAATTTTGTTATTTGCTGTTTGCTAATGATTCAAAATTTCACCTTGAAACATTTGAGACCCCTATCCAGAAAGTTTAACTCACCAAGATGCAAGACTCTAGTCACCCCCAACTCTTGGGAAACATCTTAGAAAAAGGGGCAGAGAGGAAACAGGGACTGGAGTGAGTTGGGGTGTGGTGTGGATTGCCAACATCCGGGACCAAGAGGCCACTATGCACTTCAATAGGGTGTCCAGTATAAACACAGCACTTGGGACTTTCCTGGGACTATGTTGCTGTGGCTCAGTTTAGTGCCCGGATGGCAGCAGGGCAAGAGGAGTACACAGGGGAGATGGCGGAAGTGACCCAGGAAACAACACCAAGCATTACCACAGCAGCTTTGTGGAGCATGTTGACCTCATCATTTAGCATTTGGAGGTGGGTAATGAGTATTTTAATAACCCACCAACCAAGCCATCCATTCCAGGTCCTTACATCCATTCTCACAACTGTTAGCGATATTAAAGTCAATGCAACCCCTCTCCCCAGGCTTTGGCCTTGTACTCCCTCACCAAATTACTGTAGAATCTACCTTTGCTCTACACTTCTCTGACGTCCGAGCAGCTGACGCGACTGGAGAAAAGCTCACAACCATGAGAACTGTGCCACACTACCCTGTGCCTGGCAACTCAGGGAGCCTTCAGTGAATCTGGTAGCCCATCTGTGTTTTCTGAGTAAATTAGCTCTTCTCTCCTCAGAGAAAACCATACCTCATCTTCTGCTCTTTCCTCAATAGCTTCTAATAGGTCCTCCTCATTGATGGGGGCTAGCTGATAACCTTGACTCTAATTTAAAAAGAAAAAAAAATGGAAATCATCACAAGAAGACACCCTTGACTCCCCACTCCTAAACCTGCCAAGGTTGGACAAGTATGCGCTCTTTCCTTCCTAGTACAAAAGATGATCAGGCTGTGATCATTGCTTTTCATTTTCTCTAAAACTGTCTCAATCCTTCCCTCACCTGCAACCTGGGTTTCCTTCATTCTTTTGAATTCTTCTTATAAACATTTGAATATACCGTATTTCTCCTTATCATATATTATATATAAGTTGGCAAACTTCAGATCGATTCCCACTTGTTGCTTGACAATTCTTACTTGACACAGACGGAAGGTTTTTTAGATTACTATCATGCTAATTATAGAAATTTTAGAGTGTTGTACATGTTGAAGTCTGAGATTTGGTGAATCCTTTATAAAGACTGGAGAATATGTATTTGCCCAATTCTAAGCTGCGGTGTCCACTGGAACCAGGTATTTGGACTGGCCACTCTTTATTCACACAGTGCTAGGCTTTGGCCTTCACAATAACTTCTAGTCTTTAGGCTCCTTTATTCCACCAGCGCTTCCTAAGAGCCTTCAGGATGAAGTTCACCTTTTTAGCATGGCAGAGAAGGACTGCTTTCACCCTCCCAGTGCCTTACATCCAGGAGTGTTACCTTTTGCCTCTCTACTTTTTGACCATATGAAGGACTGGTCTCTCCCAAGGGGACTTGCTTTCTTTGTCTTCTAGATCTCACTGTGTACTTCCACTTCTACCCAGAATATTCCTTTTCCCACCCTCTTGTGTCCCTCTGTTTCTATATAATCCATTCCTACTTACATTTTAGGACTCAGTATAGATGTCACCTACTTGAGGAAGCTAAATACTTCCGGGGCCATAGAAGAGGTTTCTCCTGTGTGCTCAATGACGCTGTTCATTCTCCTAAAATACACAGACATCCTATCCCCATGCATTACCTAGCCTAAAGCATGGCTGCATTCCCTTAGGTCATCTAAAAGATTCCTTATTTGGCTGAAACTATTTTTCCTTGTGTTGACTCCTGTGCTACCATAACCTACATAAATGATGTTATTAAGTTGGTACAACAAACTTCTCAATGCACAGAGGGAATACCTACTTTTAGGAAGAGGGTGGAGAAAGGGTTTAGAAGACAGTGAACCAAGAGGAACATAGTAGGTACAGACAACATACTCTCATGACCTGTTAGCCTCTGGCTACGTGAGTCCTGAATATCCCAGAGTATGCACTGGTTATAACTAATTCAGATAAAAGAAGGGAAACACACAGACAGACAGACAGACAGACAGAAAGAGACAGACAGAGAGAAAGAGACAGACAGACAGACACACACACACAAATAGAGATCTCTGTCGCTGTTCTTAGCTCAATTATTGAAGGTGATAAGAATGTGGTTTTAGTGAAACTGACTGATTGGTTGCAATGTCTTCCAAGGGGTATTGGGAATTCCCCAAAGTCTTCACAGAGAGGAAGCTCATAGGATCACTAAAAACTGCCCCTTCTGCGTCAGCCTTCATTGTTCTGGCACACAGAGCATGACTGTTGACCATTCTGAATCATTTGTTAAACAACTGATAATTGGTATATACACTGACATTCCACAACTTACACCACCCCCATGCACCAACAACTGAGGAATGTGATCAAAATGAAATCATTTCATTAAGTGTTAACAAAAGATTATAACTCTCTGACCCCAGAAAAGCTTTTAAACTTGTCTGATAGTAGATACGGATGTAGATTTTTGCTTTCCTTCTGAAGAAATAGAAGCCAAGAGAGCAACAAGGTTTGCTCAAGAACATTTTGCCCTTTGGTGAGAGAACTGTCACTAGAACACAAGACCTCTGACTTTGCATCCACTGCATGTTTGAGCATATTGCCATAGCGCCAAACACAAGAAACAGCGCCCATGTACATATCCAACCAGCAGATGGCGATCTGCCGGCAGTCTGTCTGCGCGCCTAGTTTCTTACTCTAAGTAGCAGGTGAAGTCTCCAGTTGCATTGGCTGTTTCTACAAGTTGTCTCATCTCATTAGATAAATGGTAGGTAGAGCTGATGTAATAAAGAAATATTTTAATATTTACATTTTATGATTTACTGTGAATAAACATAAAAAAATGTTCTAGCTTAGTTGTGGAAAAATTTTTTGCTTAGTTTTTTTTCCCCCCTAAGTGTCATAGCTGGGAACAACCCCAAGACTTCGTGCATTCTGGACAAGCACTCTGTTACTGAGCCACATGTCAAGGTGTAATTGCTGAATACTTTTAATACCTCACCAGTCAGTGTCTTGCATAAGTGAGTGAAATGCATGAATTCTCACTTGCTCTTAGAAGCAAAGGATTCTGTAAGGGTCACATCAATACCCGTTCTCTCTATACATGTGGCACATGCAAAAACCAAACCTGAGAGATGATGTAGTTTCACATTCTTAAAACTGCAGTTTTAAAATGCTACTGTTTAAAGTGATGTATAGTGACCATCAGAACGATTATTAGTTTCATTAGTTCGTTTTTTTCTGTGACAGAAATGAAAATTTGTCATTTTTGCCATAATTCCAACAGTCCTATCTGCTGTTTGCCCCTCTGGAGCAGTTTCTCTGAGCATCTCAGGAAGCTGGCCTTTGTGGGCTGGACCTACTGGATGCTCTCTGTCTGGTTTCTGTTTGACTTGAGCAGTGAGGGGCAGCAGCACATCAGTCAGCAGCCTATTCCCAGAGTTCTAGATTTCTCTGTCTGTCTGTCTCCCTCTCACCCTCTGCCCTTTCTTCTCTCTATGTGTATTTGTATATGTGTGTGTAGGTGCGTGCCACGACATATGCCTGGAGGTCAGAAGACCACTTCCAGTGTCAACTTCACCTTGTTTGAGACAGGGTATCTTCTTTGCTTCTGGCACACCAGGTTAGGTGGTCCTAGAGCTTCTGGGATGTCTGTCTCTATCTCTCATCTTGCCATAGGAACTTTAGGCTTACAGATGCACACCCCTGCATCTAGACTTTCCTGGGTTCTGGAGGTCTAAGCTCAAGTCTTCACACTTGTGCAGCGAGTGCTTTACATACTGAGCCATCTCCCTCACCCTGGTTGGGTTCAAGTTGCCTTCCCTGCGCTCTTTCAGACCCATGGATAGGAAGACTTTGCCTACTGGTTTTGGTTCCCCTATTCTGTCTATATTTCTGAAGATAGCCCTTAACTGTGCTTTCTTTACTTTAAATTATATACATGCATATGTGTTTATACATGGGTATATGTGTGTGTGTGTGTGTGTGCATGTGTGTGTGTATGCATGTGTGTGTGTGTGTACAGGTGCACGCAGAAGTCAGAAGTGCATATTAGATCCCTGAAGCTGAATTTAGAACCAAGCATGAGATGTGGGTGTGGGAATCCTAGTGCAGTGTGAATGCAAAAGCAATAATACTCTTAACCACCAAGTTATCTCTCCAGTCCTATTATGTTATGTTTAATACAAACTTGTAGTGTGTCATCTATTGCCTGATGCCAAAATACATGGCTTTGGAAAATCCAGTGCTATAGTGAATGAGCTGCCTTGTGGGTGCTGGAAATTGAATCTGGCTCTGGAAGAACAGCCAGTGCTCTTAACCACTGAGCCGTCTCTCCAGCCCCATCCATGTACTTCTTAATTGCACCACTGTGAGAACCTAGAAGCAGTAACATCTGGCAATAATGAGCACACATAGCTTTCATATCTTGGCTTCTAAACCCTTTCCTCCAATTACATGAAAGCAATTTCTTCAGGACAAAAAATGTTTCAAGGTGAACTTAGAATGATTTTAGAATGACAGAAAACAAAGAAGCACAAGAGAGTGTGAACACGGGAGTCATGGCTAAGAGCCAGAGTGAAAGGGCTACCATGGCCATTCCAGAAAAAGATAAGATCTCCTGAGTAATTGGGAGTGCAGGGGTCACAGGAGAGGGTAAAAGGGAGGAAGGGAGGGGAGGGGAGAAAAATGTATAGCCCAATAAAAACAATAAAAAAAGAACTTGTTCCAGAAAAATCACATTATATTTTTCTTTGAAAATTATTTTTTAAATTATTTAACAATGATAAACCATAAGTATTGCTTTATTATAATTGCTTTTAAGAATTAATATACTCTTGAGGGCTTTTCATGTGGGTTAAACGTGACTAGGCCTTCTCTATTCCATTATCAGCACCCACCTAGCTTGTTCCAGTGTGACTGGCATACTTGCCCACGGGAGAGTGAAGCCCATAGTCACTTGGAGACCCTAAATAAAGGAAGATGTAAGTGTGGGTCAAGCCATTACCCCGCCGCAGCTATAGGGAAATATTCGAGACCTGTGTTTCAGGGCAGTACCTTTTGAATCTGAAACAATCAGAGCAAAATTTCATCCCATAGATAGCTGGATGCTATTAACAGCCAACCCAGCCAAGAAGAGATGGCTCAGCTCCCATCCCAAGGATAGAACTTGACCTTCCTTTGTTAACTAACTGGCACTGCCAGGACTTCCATGATGTTCTTGTGACCACCTCAGGAGACTGACGACACCCTTGAACAGTAGATCGTGGGATATGAAGCATGGTCAAAGTATCTGGAGAGGGGAATCTCAGAATCCACCAAAGGCCAAAGGTTTCTTAAAGGAAGTTAATTATGAACATCAAACAGGAAAGGTCTGGATTTTCCTGGCCAACCTGATTTATTAGCTTTGAATAGGAAGTTGAAAAGCTTTTTATTCCCACCCACAGGGGGAAGATAAACATTGTGATCATCTGGGATTTTTATATGACAAACATAAAGGTAAATAGAATTGCATGGCATGTGTTTGTGTGTACATGCGTGCACATGTGTGTTTGTGTTAAGGCCAGAGATGAATGCTGACTTCTTCCTCAATTTCTCTCTACCTTGTTTTTTTGAGACAGAGTTTCTCACTGCTTGGAGCTTTTTCACTAACTGGACTGGATGTCCAGTAAGCCCCAGGGAACCTTCCAGCTCTGCCTGCCTGTGCTCTGGGATTATAGGGTATTCCACTGTGTCAGCCTTTTACATGGGTACTTGGAATCTAAATTCAATCCTTATGTTTGCAAGGCAAGCACTTTACAGATTAAGCTATCTCCTAGCCCTGAGAAAGAGAATTTTAGCATGTAAAGGCAGGGCTGTTTTATTTGGAAAAAAAATGTGAGTTCCTTAAATCCAATTTTAAAACAAATTGAAATGTTCTCAAATCTCACAAATGTTTGAGACATTATTGTGAAATCATTTTTAGTAAAAAAGTATAATCCCATTTTTAATTCTCTTTGATTTATAAACATATACAAGAAAAAGATATAAAACCAAACAATTACTTAACAATTATGTTTGTGATTCTGATTCTTGACTCCTCTGTTCCTTGAGGCCATCCTCCTGTCCTGGGTGATCTTACTTCCACATATAGAAGGAAATGGGCTATCCTGCCACTCTCAGTGGCCTATGTTGGGCTCCAAAATACAACTGTGCATGTTGTCTTATGGGACAAGGTCTAAGATCTGTGGTGAAGAGTAGTCCTCCTTACGGCAGAGAGTTTCCTAGCATTCTTCACCCTGGAGCAGGAAATAACAAGAAATGGGAAAGAGGGAGAGTTAAGAGTCTTGTCTCTGGGCTCTCCATGACCAGGAGTCCAAACGGGCCTGAGAAGGCAGATGGTCAGGTCTTCTTGTGGATGGCACAGGAAGTAGGCAAGGAAGAGGAGGAAGTACCATTTCCCTTTCTAGTCAATGATGTCTGCTCAAACATCATAGATAATTTACAATCAACTAAAGTATGGAGGAGGGCGGGGCTCATGAAGTATAGGGTAGTGCAGCTGAAGGCCGTTGTGGCAAGACATTGGTTAGCAGGGTACCCAAGGAGCGAGTGGGCCCAGGTGTGCCGGATGTGAAGTCAGATAGCTTTCACTTCCCGGATTCACGGGGTTTCCCTCGCAGCGCCACTGGCTGAGGCATTGTGGGAGCCTGTTTGACTTATGGTGGATTCTCAGTAAGTTGCTCGCAGGAATGAATCGAATGTTAAGTGCTTCAATTCTCAGTGCTCTATGGAAGATGATTAATTTTAAGACATTCTGATGATGGTGTGGAGTGACGTCCCTCTTAGGTTACTATGGCCAACCCTAGTAAGTGTTTTAGTGGGCTTGGGTTGATTAAGACCCTTAGTAGGAAGTCTCAAAAATCTCTCCTCAAAGCTCATGGAGAAGTAGAGGAAAAGGGCTTGCTTTTGTGGCAAATAGGGAAGGGCAAGGGTGGATGCAGCTGCAGGTAATGCTTGATCCGGAAGTGTCAGGGCTCTTCTGTTTATAGCTCTTAAGTTCTGCTCTGTGTTAGTTCAGCTAGGTGAGCTCTCCCCTCAAGGAGGCAAGATACTAGCAGCTATTCCACTTTTTTTTTAGATTTAAACCTCAGATTTTAAATATACTGGTTTAAAACCAGCAAAATCCAGTTTGTTTATTCATTACAACTAGAGGTGTATGTTGTCTTTAGGTAGACAAATCTAGGCTACTTTTGACTTTCATACCCAGAACTTTAGTAAATCTTTTCTTGGCCCTACTCCTAAGTTCTGCTACATAGGTACAAGAGCTCCCAAGGGGTCCTGAAAGACTTCTTTCTCATTCAATAATAATGTTACGTATGGTTTTGTTTTGTGGGAAGTGTTGAGTTTTCTGGTATATTAATGATCATCTTCTCATGCTTTTTAGTGTTGCACATTTAAGCCTGTGAGAGAATTCCATTAACGTTGTTGTATTGATTTCTTGCAGAGTCTGTATATACACAATTAGTGCACTACATTATACTTGAAATTTCTCGAGCCTTCTTTTTGGTGACTGTGTAATATTTTTTGTACAGATGTCTTCTTATATATTAACTTGTCTTCTGCTGATTAACTTTGGATTCTATGATTTTTAACCTCAGTGTTAGCAGTGCTTCCCTTTGCACACTGGTATTTGTGAAATAAAGTCTTAGAGGCAGGTCGAAGAACATCAGGAAGTGCCCCTTTGACATGTGTGTGTGTGTGTGTATGTGTTTGTGTAGGTAGCATTACACACTGGTTAGGAGTATGAACTCTGGGAATAGGCTCCCTGGGGTAATGATTTGGCTTTCTTCCTTATCAGTTTGGTGGTCTTGGGCAAGTTACTTAAATTTCTATGTCTTGTTTTGCTAATGGGTAAGATGGGAATAATGTCATCTTTCTGCTAGGGTTGTAAGGATTAAATGAACTAATTTGCTGAGATTCCTCAATATCTGTTATCTGTTCTAGTTCAGACCCGGAAGCTACCGTAGTGAAATGTTCATATGTTGCATGGGCCAAGAACTGGGATACTGGTTTATTTGGATACGCTCCTGGTCAGACACTCAGCATTCTGGAGGTGGTAGCAGGATGAACAGGAGTTTGATGTCAGACTGGTATACCTGAAAGACCCCTTCCCAGAATGAAAGAGAGAAAATAGCATTGTTAGCCCCGAATCTGCTACTTTAGACAATGTTTCTGCTTGTATGTGAATGAGCAGATGAATAAAGCTACATTTAAGAACTGCCTCTCATTTCTTCCTGCTGTTTCCAAGCACCAAAAAAGCCTTGATAAGCACCATAGTGACCCTTACCTGTAAGTACTTTTGAAGGAAGCATGTAGTGATCGTGCCTAAACCTACTGTAACGGAGAGATGGGTAAGAGATGAAACAGTTTCCATGCCCCAAGAAATGAGGGGGCCTGCTGAGAGCAGGAACTTCCTGCTCCCTCCTGGGAGGAAGGGTTAGACTATGTACTTCTATTTTAAAAGGAGAATGACCTTTTGACCTTGGGAAGTCTGGTACAGGGCTTGTCCTGTGATGACCTTTAACCAAATGGTATCTTTCCATGTTCCATTTCAATTTTTTTGGGGGGGTCTTTTCAAGATAGGGGTTCTCTGTGTAGCCCTGTAAACCAGGCTGGCCTTGAACTCAGAAATCTACCTGCCTCTGCCTCCTGAGTACTGGGAATAAAGGTGTGCACCACCGCTGTATTCAAACTTTTGTTAGACACCGAAATAAAGTCTGTATTTGATGCTGTGACCAGTAGGTACTTTGAGCTTTCATCCTGACCTTCCTGGTGGCATGATTTTCCTTTATTCAGTTGAAGTTTCAAAGACCCAGCTACTGAGTCTGTCAAATGGGCATTGTTATTATTATTAATGTAATGACTTCCTGTCTCAGATGAGGAATATAGCTGGACATTTTAAAAAAAAAGAGCAAACAAATAAATTAGAGTAGGTAATATGTCCCAAAACCTTGATCTGGAAGTCACTCTTCATGGCAAAATCATGATAGTATTAAATATCTAGGACATTCTTAGCAGGTGTTAGGCAAGGGGAAATCCTGGTTTTTGAATTGTCTTGCAATGTGGTTAGAATTGACTATTATAATTGCCATTTATTTATTTTTGAGATAGGCTCTCATTGTATATCCCCAGGTGGCCTAAGACTTGCTGTGTAGTGCAGTTTGACCTTGAACTTGAGGAGATCCTCCCGCCTTTGTCTGCTGGGGTTAGAGGTATGTGCCACCAAACTCAGCTCCACTAACATTTAAAGGTTTGGAAAGTGGAAGGGTCTACATGAAATGAAATTTAGTTATTTTTTTAAATCAGGCAACACATATACCCAATTGACCATCACTCCAAACATGCACAGTACCTTCAGCAGTGTGGCATGCTACATAATTCTAATTGTTAGCTTGGTGTTTTTTATATTGTTTAAAAAATAACCAGGAACCAGATGCGCAGAAAACAGATTAAAGAGCGCTTATAGTTACCAGATCCAGCATGGACTCTGAAGCCAGGACACTGTTATCAGGGGAAGATTCAGGAAAGATCCAGAAAAGTCTTCATGACATTAGGTACAAACATGGATCTCTCTGGATGAACGATCTAATATACCTTCTGTTTTAATAATGAAGCAGGTGCCAGGGTTGTGGCCTCTCACGGGGGTCTTCATTTGCCATAGATAACTGGGTGGTTTCTGTTTTGTTTGTGTGAATAAATATTTGAAGGCAGAAACTGTAGAAGGTTTTGCGGCTGTTATGATGTTATTGATACACGGCTGACACTGTTATGGTGGATGCTAGCAGGTTACATTATCTTTATGCCTTCAAGGTAACCTGAAGCAGCCTTGTCTATTGCCTTGGCACTACCTTACCCTGGAGCGTCTGCCCTGCCAGGGAATGTAACCCTAGCCAACTGCCTGCCTCACAGAGGCTTATTTAGCTACTGACAGCAGGAAAGGAAGGAAGAGCGTGAAATCCCCCAGGATGAATGCTTTCTTGCAGGGACAGAGAGATGACTTGGTGAGGATGGGCCGGCCATCTCCTCTTCAGGCTCGGAAACTGTGACTCGAAGTCAACCGGGAAGAAGACTTCCTTTTCTCTTTTGAACTCTGCCATGTATTGCTACAGGTCATGTCGGTGTGGAAAGCGAGGCTTACCAAAAGCCTGACGTTCTCATCTGGAAGGATGCACTTCTTTCCATGTTCGGCTCTGCTGGCTTGTTTTGGTAACACCAGGGAGAATGCTGCCTTTGATCAGTCCAGCTCAACTGATACTCACTCCACCATCTACGTCCAGCCCATGGCCAAAGCAGGCAGGCATCCAAGTCACCCCAAGGTAGAAGAAAGTGCTCCGGAGAAAAGGCGAGATTCTGATATGCACTCAGAGCGAAATGGTGGTGCCAATGGCAACAACAGCAAACACAACGTTGTCCAGCCCACAGAGACCCTTGAGAATGTGCTCCGGTGCCTAAGTGATGAACCAGACTGTGAGGCAGTTACTTTCCAGACATCCATTCCTAGACCATCAATTATTGACACGCCAAAGGTGAGTGAGTTTTCCCAGTGCTGTTACAGATGGGGAGGTGTCGGGCAGCATTCTGTCGGGGAACTCTCTGGCAAACATCCTTGTTTAAATTCATTACTGCATAAGACACAGGGAATTCTCACTCATGAGAGGAAATGTGTGGAAAAACTTTTAAATTTTCAGCATGTTTTCTGAAGATGTAGGGAGAGAAATGATAGCGAGTCCAGAAGGTGGCAAACTCAACTTTAATTAACTGGTGTCTAAAGATGTCTCAGAACAGTTTCTCCAGAGGATATATGATGTATGCATATATATATATATCCACACATATGTAACACACATACATATGCTTTTTAAAAAACTGATCAGTTCTGGGCAGTGGTGGTGCACGCCTTTAATATCAGCACTAGGGAGGCAGAGGCAGGCAGATCTCTGTCAATTTGAGACCAGCATGGTCTACAGAGCAAGTTCCAAGACAGCCAGGACTATATACAGAAAAACCCCGTCTTCAAAAACCAAAAACCAAATCAAATCAAACCAAACAAATACAAAACTGATCTATAACTTTATAGGTATTAAAACCCACAGTACAACTATGGGATTTCAGAAATCACCTTTGTGGTTAGAATGTATTTTGTATGGAAAATTGGGAATGATGGAGAAAGCTGGAAATGTAAGCAGTGCTGTGTACACAGCAGAAAGGAAGTGATGAAAATGATATTCATAAGTTGCTAGGTGGTAGTGGCACACACCTTTAATCCTAGTACTCAGGAGGCTGAGACAGGGAGATCTCTGTGAATTTGAGGCCAGCTGGTCTACAGAGTGAGTTCCATGACAGCCAAGGCTACACAAAGAAACCCTGTCTCAAAAACTAAAAACAAAACAATGAAAACAATCATAAATTGATGCGTCTATAACTTTGAAGATTTACTAACAGGAAGCAGAAAGGGCTTTGGGTGCTGGCCACACTACTCCCTAAGGCCCAGTCTTGAGTTGCTGTCTTTCCTTTTTTTGTCGTCCTTGAATTTTGATTTTTGCATGTTTTGAGTTGGTTGTACACATATCATATTTCTTGGCAATCCCAATTAAGAGGGGTGGTTGAGAAAGAGTTTCCTAAAGGGTATATTCCCAAAAATGTTACTTAAGTATTTTGTTGTTGTTGATAATTTCTTGCCCAATTAATTTAGGACCAGGCTTTTAAGATCTGCAAAAGTTTTGAGTATTCATTAGTTAGATGTTCTGATTTAAAACTTTTTTTTTTCTTAGCCAGTTCAACAAATAATAGTTTTTTGGTCTGATTTTCTGACTTGGACTAGAGTCTTTTAGAAACAAACTATAACTTGTCTAACAGCAAAGATAAAGTTAAAACATAAAATATGGTTCTAATTGACAGTCTATAGCAGTGTTTCTCAACCTTCCTAATGTTGAGACCCTTTAATCCAGTACCTCATGTTGTGGTGACCCCAACCACAAAATTATTTTTATTGCCACTTCATAAATCTAATTTTGCTACTGTTATGAATTGTGAATGTAAATATCTGTTTTCTGATGGTCTTAGGTGACCACTGTGGAATGGTCAGTGTACCCTGCAAAGGGATCACTACCCCACAGGTTAGGACCACTGTCTATAGCATTGTATTAAGGGAGTGAACAGAGATCTGAGGGTGCAGCTTGGTGGTAGAGCGCTGGCTTCATATGCTCCAGGCCATGAGCTCCATTCCAGAACTGCTAGGGAACAAACAGATGATTAAGTTTACACTCCATTGTTTGGATTCTTCTGTTCTGAAATTGGGCAGAAGGTTTCACCAAACCCTGTCTAACAGCAGTGATTTTCTTTTTGTTAACATCACTAAGCACTAAGTCAACCCCCTAAAAACCCAACATACTTGTTTAGTTTTCTGTGCATACCCATGTATAGATTGAGATATCTGTAGTGGATCTGGGTACACACAGGGCCAAGTTCACATTAGCTACCTGTTCAAGGGATGAATGCAGCACTGCCTGGCCGAGCTAGAAGCGTACGTTTGTTTGGGAAGGGAGTGCAGCAACCCAGCATCCACCCTCCGTTGCTGAGTTAGTAGCAAAGGCAAAGGGTTGATCTGATTTTCTGTGTTAGTGGTTTCTGTGACCCAGGGGGCTGACCCACATTTCACAAGAGACAGTGGAGCACAGTGGGAGTCAGTTTTCTTCTTCATGTGGGTCCCGGAGGTCAAACTCAGGTCTTCAGGCTTAATGGCAAGTGCCTTTACTCACTGGACCATGTTGCCTACAGAAGCCTTAGAAATTTCAAAGGCACAATAAGGGAAGGACATTGTGATAAAGGAGTCAAGTGAGAAAGACTACTTATTTATAGGAATTGAATGCAGCATGGTAGTAGCTCTATCAGAGTGACCAAAAATGAGGCTGCATGCTATGGAAATGCCTGGAAAGGTACACAAGGCCCTAAGAGGGGTACCTGGGATGCTACCGTGAGAGAAGTAAGTGGAAGCGGGAGCTTTGGGAATCTTGTGAAGAGCTAAGTCATGTACGGGGTTTCATCAGCTGTGAGACAGAAAAGTGAGAGAAAGAAAATGCCATAAAATTGAGGGCCAGAGTATGTGATAAGAGGGCATTCCATGGGCATCTGTTGTGGAATATTAAAGATGTGTTACATTCACAGTTATGCTGTGGAACATTTGTTTAATGATGCAAAGATGTATTTCATTCTTTTATGTTGCATTTGTTTAACTCTGTGAAGCTGTGTTACTTTGTCTAAAACACCTGATTGGTCTACTAAAGAGCTGAATGACCAATAGCTAGGCAGGAGAGAATTAGGTGGGGCTGGCAGGTCGAGAGAATAAATAGGAGAAAAGGAGGAGAGCTAGGAGCGAGCAAAGGGGAAAGAGAGGAGGACACCAGGGGCCAGCCACCCAGCCATGCAACCAGCCACGGAGTAAGAAGGGAAGAAAGACATATAGAGTAAAGAAAGGTAACAAGCCCAGAGGCAACATGTAGAAGAGGAGAAATGGGTTAACTTAAGTTAGAAAAGCTGGCTAGAAACAAGCCAAGCTAAGGCTAGACATTCATAAGTAAGACTAAGTCTCTATGCATTTATTTGGGAGCTGGGTGGCGGGCCCTCAAAGGGGTAAAAACAAACAAATAAAAAACAGCTGCCAAGTACAGGTATCCATTGTAGTTCCAAAGTCGAGAGCTCACTGATACAGAGCACCTGCAGCCTGCCTGCCTTTCTTCTCTGCACATTACACGGAGGCTCTCATCTAACCCTAGTGAGGTGTTACAGTCTCATGGGGTTCAGTTTTCAGAGGAAGACATTGGCATTTGCCCAAGGCCCCAGAGGGAGGAAGTGGCAGGCTCAGGATTAGAGTCTATTCTCTCTGACTCCGAAGCCCTCCCTTTGAAATAGCATGTGCCTCTATTACGAATTACACAGCACTTGAGGACTTAGAACCAAACAGTCCTATATAAGCCCACTTCCTTTTCAATTAAATTTAAAGTCCATCTACATGCATAAGGTGTGTATTTATGGAAATGTACAATATGTATACATCTATCAGCTGGGCTATGGCCTTGGGTTCAATCCTGAGCACTGTAAAATGTATCTATAAATGCATGCATGTGTATGATTACAATTATTAGATTTAAAATTAATTTGCATAGCATTTTCTACCATGGCTGCAGGTGTGTAACACTATGGAAAAGGATATTTTTCATTTCCTGTCAGTGACAAAGCTTTGCTGGTGGCTATGGGGAGCTTCTGATTAAAAGTGCCAGAAGCTTCTCTGTTGTTATCTGAAGAATCTTCAGTGACTCAATTCCCCTAGGTGGATGATGAATGGGCTAGCTTTATTACAATCTTGCCTGGTGGCAGATGTATTTTCCCTTCAGGTGAACTGATCCTCTTCATGGAAGTTGCTTTGGTAGCCTTATAATATAACAATATCAAGTAAGGACACTGCCCTCAGCCATTTTGTGATCAGAGGCGAAAGAGGGTCATTTAAATCCAGAGCAGCATTTATTCTAAGAGGAAAAGCTAGGAGTAATGAAATAAGAAACTAAGAGGAAATGAAAGGGTTTTCTTTGGGGTAAAGAAAGGCATATGTATCTATCCTGAAAAAGTAATGTCAGGTCAGAGAGGTGACTGAGCGGTAAAGGCACATTTTGCACAGGGCTGACAACCTGACTTCATCCCCTGCATTGCGTGCACAAACAGACAAAAATCTAGGTTTTTTTTTTAATTTAAAAAGCTATCTTCAACTTTTTTTCCTTCTTTCTTACTTTTATTTTTGATAGAGTCTTACTATTTAGCTCTGGCTGGCCCAGAACTCGATATGTAGACCAGAATGACTTTGAACTCTATCTGCCTCTGCCTCTCAAGTGCTGGAGTTAAAGGCATGCAGACACATGTTTGATTTTAGCATTTGTGTGTGTTTGTGTGCGTGTGCCCTTTCCTGTTTCATGCTTTAAATCAAAGTAAAAAGCTTAGAATTGGAATATGTCTTACAGTTTTGGGTACCTTTGAATCACCATTTTTCCCTTGGTAGTGGTCTGACTTCTAGGAGAAGGATCTCATAACTGGTAGAACCATGCAGATCATAGAGTACAGAAAGGCTTCTGTTTATAGCTTTAGCTGGAAGTTGCTGTGGTATTCCTCTGTGTGAAGACAGCACTGGCCTGGGAGCTGTGTGTGAATGGATAGCCCCGTAAGTCGTTTGCATTCTAGGGGGAGAGACAGACATAAAGGCAGGCAATATCAGTAGAGTGGGAGAAAGCTTAAGTCTTACAAGCTCAGGAGGGGCTTCCTGAAGACAGGCCTTGGGAAAACAGGGACAGTTGGTAGACAATTGAGAGAAGGGCTTCCATTCCGTACCGTACCCTTCCTAGGTGGCTGGAGCTGCTTCATTTTGCTGTAGTTCGGTACTATATGCAGAAATACAGAGTAAGCAAAGCAACACACCAGTGAGAGCTTATGCTAGAGAGGAACACTCCTCCATTTCTGATGGGAGTGCAAACTCGTACAGCTACTTTGGAAATCAGTGTGCCGGTTTCTCAGAAAATTGGGAATCAATCTACCTCAAGGCCCAGAAATACCACTCTTGGGCCTACACCCAAAGGATGCACACTCATACCACAAGGACATTTGCTCAACTGTCTTCATGGCAGCATTATTTGTAATAACCCCAACCTGGAAACAACCTAGATGCCCCTCAAGCAAAGAATGGATAAAGAAAATGTGGTACATTTATACAATGGAGTACTTACTACTCATCAGTAAAAAAAAAAAAATGGCATCTTGAAATTCGCGTGCAAATGAATGGAATTAGTAAAAACCATTCCGAGTGAGGTAACCCAGACCCAGATAGACAAACATGGCATGTACTCACTCATAAGTGGATATTAGACGTAAAGCAAAGGATAACCAGTCTATACTCCACGACCCCAGAGAAGCTAGGTAACAAGGAGAACCCTAAGAGAAACATACATGGATTCCCCTAGGAAGGGGAAACAGAAGAGACCTCCTGAGAAAATTGAGGTGGGGATAAGGGAGGGTAGAAGGGAAGAAGGAGGGGTAAGGGAAAGGGAGGAGAACCTAAGGGAACAGGATGCTTAAGACGGGGTAAGGACTGAAGGAGAGAAAGGAAAGAGATATCTTGATTGAAGGAGCCATTAAAGGGCTAATGAGAAACATGGCACTGGGGAAATTCCCAGAAATCCACAAGAGTGACCCCAGTTAAGACTCTAAGCAACAGTGGAGAGGATGCCTAAACTAGCCTTGCCCTGTAATCAGATTGATAACTACCTTAATTGTCATCATAGAACCTTCAACCAGCAACTGATTGAAGCAGATAGAGATCCACAGCTAAGCACTGGGCTGAACTACCAGAGACCAGTGCAAGAGAGGGAGGAGCAATAATATGAGCAAAGGAGTCAAGACCATGATGGGGACACCACAGAAACAGCTGACCTGAACTAGTGAGAGCTCACTGACTCTGGACTGATAGTGGGGGAACCTGCATAGGACCAAACTAGGCCCACTGAATGTGGGAAACAGTTGTGAGGCTTGGATAGTCTGTGGGGCCACTGGCGGTAGGACCAGGATTTATTCCTAGTGCTTAAACTGGAGTCTAGGAGCACATTCTCTTTGGAAGGATACCTTGCTCAGCCTAGATATAGGTGGGAGAGTTGGGCGCTCGTTAGTTTCCCGACCGCCCTGACTCAAAATAATAATACAGAAACTATATTATTTGTAATACTGTTTGGCCAATAGCTTAAGCATATTTTAGCTAGCTCCAAACTAACTCATCTCTGTTCATCTGTGTATCACCACATGACTGTAGCTTACTGGGTAAAGTTCCATCCCAAGTCTGTCTCCAGTGGGGTTACATGGCTTCTCATTGACTCAGCCTCCTTTCCTCCTCTGTCTGCTTGGAATTTCTACCCTACTCTACTCTGCTAACCCTCTGGCCAAAACAGCTTTATTCACTAACCAATAAAAGCAACACATACAGAAGGACTACCTACACCAGGGGAGGGCCTTAGTCTTGCAGACTTTGTTGACTCCCTATGGGAAGCCTTACCCTCTCTGAGGAGTGGATGGGAGCTAGAGGGAAGGGTGGGGCAGGATGGGGGAAGGGAGTGGGAACAGGGAGAGCTGTGTAAAATGAGAAAAGACATTAAAAAATCTTAATAAAAAAAGGAAAAAAGAAGAAAGAAAAATGAAGGATTCATGTGAACTAAAGGCTTTAGAGTACTTTCCAGTTTTTCTTCAATGTTTTTTATTTCATTCTTGCTCCATGTTGGGGTAACCAGCCTGATACAAGAAGAGAGAATAATTGTGACTAAGGAAATCATGCTTGGGTGTATTATAACTAAAAAGAAGTCAATTCTGTGAAAATGAACGGAAACACCTTAGAAGGACAGTTGCATTTTGGAACAAGCTGGTTTTGCAGTCAGATGCAGCGCAGCCGCAAGCCATCCCTGTGGCCTCAGTGGCCTGGGTAAAGATGCAGACTCAGGTAGTCACTGTTTTTTCAGGGTATAGACCTTGGCTTTGCTGTCTCTGAGACCGCTATCTTCTTCCTTCATCATCTTTATCTAAAACACAGTCTTACAGTCTTGATACAAATTTTTAAGAGTCAAATGTATAAATTAGAATGCCTGTTTAGTCATGGATTTTGAGAATTAACTCTCAGGGTTGGAGAGACCATGGCATATGTTCCCTCCATTAAAAAATTCCAAGCAGGAACTGGGGAATCCCTTAGTTGGTAAAGTTGCATAAGCATGAGGAGCTGAGTTTATTCCCCAGGACCCACATAAAGAAGCCAGCCATGGTGGTGCACACTTATAAACCGGGTGATGGGGAGGGAGAGACAGGTGGGTTCCTGGGACTCATTGGTCAGCCAGCGGATGTAATAATCAAGCTCCAGGATAGTGAGAGACACTGTCACAAAAAGAACTGTAGATGTCTCAGAATGATGCCTGATTGGAATGACTTCTGTCTTTCACATTCATTCTCACATACATGTACATGTCTGCATGCACACATGCAACCGCACGTGCAGAAACATACAAACTTATAAGTAAAGATGAAATTGGCATGTAGGCATGCCTGTAAACTATTTTATTTTTGCCTGGGCTGTATTAGAAAGGTAGCTGGGCCTGGAGAGATAGCTCAGCAGTTAAGTGCACTGGCTGTTCTTCCAGAGTCAATTCCGAGCACCCACATGGCAGCTCGCAACAGTCTGTAACCCAAGTTCCAGGGGGATCTGACACCCTCACACCAATGCACATAAAATTAAATAAATTGTTTTTAAAAACGGAGAGAATTAGAAAGGTAGCTGAATGTGAGCCAGGAAGAAAGTCAGTAAGTGGTGTTTTTCATGGTCTCTATTCCAGTTCTGCCTTGAGTTCTTGCCCTGACTTTCCTCAGTGATGGACTGTTACGTGAAAGTACAAGTTGAAATACATCCTTTTCTCCTCTGGTTGCTTTGGTTAGAGTCTTTTATCCCAGCAACAAAATGTAACAAAAACAATATCACTGGGAGAAATTCTGTAAGCTACATACTCATCTTTTTGGTACAAATTAAATTCCTTGAAATCTTTTTAGAATGAGAACACTATTTTCCCCCCAGTGGACTTGAAGTTCGAATACAACAGAACTTTAGCTAGCTGTAAAACAACAGATGCCCTATCAGGGACGTTTCCTGCTGAACAGATGACATAACCTTTATAAGTTTTTGAGTTTGCATACTGAATCATAGGCGTTATGTGGCATTTTAGTGCACATATGTGTCGTGATGCTTTCTTCTTATTCGCCGTTCTTCCCAGCCTCTCTATACCACTCACGCTGGCTCCTTTCTTCTCCCGAATCATGCCATCTTCTGCTTTCATGTTGCATGTATTTCATTGCTCTTTTTATATTTTTCCCTTCTCCTTCCTTCTTATTTTACTTCAATAAGTATTTTATTAATTCTTTTAGAATTTCATATAATGTACTTTGATCATATTCATCCCTCAATCCTCCCTCAACTCCACTCCCATTTCCTCCCAACTTCATGTATACCTTTTTAACAAATTTATAAACTTCAGTTTGTGTTGTCCATGTTCTTCTAGACGAGGGGCTTGGGGCATGGTGGACTTCCCAGGAGCCACCCTTACAAAAACTCAACTCACTTTTCTCCATAAACTATGAATTGTCCATAGCTCAGTTAGAGCTGAGGCTTACAAACCCCTTCCATCTCCATCCTAGGCTTCTGAACTCCATCCTAGAATGCTGACTGGCTTGATCTTGTGCAAGTCTTGGGCAGGCAACCACAGCTGCTGGAAGTTCATGAGTGCAATGGTCTTTCCTTCTTTTTCTTCTCTCCACTTTCCTTTAAGACCCCTTCTTCTCCTCTCACATTCACCTTTCTACTTTCATATTACACACACAGAGGCACACTTAAATCTGAAGTCTGCCTATGAAAGCAAACATGTGGTACTTGTCTTGTGGATCTTACTTAGTTTGCTTAATATAAAATGATCTCCAGTTCTATCCACTTTGCTGCACATGTCAGATTTTGTTCTTCATGACTGATAAAAGTCCATTGTATATACATATACCATGCTTTCTTATCCACCCACTTGTTGATGGACATTTCATCTGGTTTCTTTTATTAGCTGTTGTAGACATGCTGTGCAGCAATAAACATGGGTATGGAAATGTCTGTGTGCTCTGTTGACTTAGTGGCTTTTAGACATTATATCCAGGTGTATTATAGCTGGATCATATGGTAGTCTTGTTTATAATTTTCTGAAGAACCTGCACATTGATTTCATGGTGGCTGCATAAGCTTACATTCCCACCAACAGCATATCAGGCTTCCTCTTTCTTCTCCATCCTTGCCAGTACTGTCACTTGTTGTCTTGGTGATAACCCTTCTGACTGTGGTGAGATGGAAGCTCAAAGCAATTCTAACCTGCAATCCTTGGTGGCTAAGGATGTCGAACACTGTTCCAAGCACTTAGCTTTCATTGTATTTCTTCTTTTAAAAACTGTCTCCTCAGCTCATTAGCCAATTTATTGATTGGATGATTTGGATTTGGGGGCTTAATTTTTATGATTATTTATATGTTCTATATATTAATCCTCTTGACATAATTTTTAACTCAAAAGCAAATTACAGACTCATGCAATTACTGTTAGTTGTCTAGTTCCATTTTGTGCTCCTGAGCAAAACAACCATCTTTACTTCCTCAAACAAAGAGGATGTCTGAATGATGAGGAGCAAATCCCATCCCTTTCCATTTAGGCACTGGTAATTTTTCAGGACAGGTTTCTACCATCAAAAAATGTCAAGCATAGTGCAGGATTCTGTATGATATACCTGTCCGCTCAGTCAGGAATTTTTCAAGACAGATATTCAGGTGCATTCGAACTGGAAAAAGAGAGAAGCAGCTTCTTGGCTACTCTGAGATGGAAAACAAATGGTCCTCGTAAAACCATGGAGTTTACAGTGTGCAGCTTTGGCTCCTGGAAATCGTCTATAAAAGATGCTAGAGGACAGCAAATATGTAGAACTCTCAGACGTTTTAGAGCTGAAGGGAATACAAATTCCAAACTAAGAAATAAGAGGCAAGTGTGTAATTTAATAAAAATTGGAATTCCTGCTTTCAAGTGAAGTGGCTGTTCCTTTAAAATCCAGTTGAAAATGACGCCCAGTTATGCAGAGTGCTATGTCAGAGTAAGAGGTCGCCCTCCTGTCTGAGCAGTACCTATTTCCAGTTAGAGAGGGAAGAATCTAATGACCTCTTTGTGACTCATTTGTACTCATTTTTCTTTTCTTAAGCCAGGGTATTGTGCAGCCTCGTGCTGCTCCTGAACTTATTAAGTAGCCAAGAACGACCTTAAACTCCTGGTTCTGCGGCCTCCACCTGTAGAGTACTGAGATTGCCATACCAGGTTTGTGAGGCACGATGACTGAGCACAGGCCTTTACGTATGCTGGGCATCCCCAACCCCAAGTTTTACAGAGTGCATAAAAGGCAACACTATGCTTTTTTTTTTTAATAGACCATACTCTTGACCACCTGACCTAAGAGCTACTAAGGAGATTCTAATTGTCAAGACCCATCTCCCCAAGAATATCTGCATCTGTCTAGTAGGAATTTCTGTCTTTTAGATTATATAACCTGGAGTCATGTGTTAGCCAAAACAATTTTCATTCCACTGTTACACTTGCTGAATATGCTGGAAAGTTGAACACATCTTATGCTCCAGGAACCACAGGGCCTAGCTGAATGAATGTGTCGTATCAATCATGGGAAACTGGAAAGGATTTTTTTCCAGCTAAGTACTCTGTTAACCTGATCTGAACTGTTGGTCATTTTCCACTCCTCTTCTTCCTTTCCAAAGGAAACATAACTCATTGACTTAACACTTTTTCCACCATGTGCTTGACACACTTGGTTTTGTAATTCTGCACTGGGGGAAGTGAAAGGTTGGAGAGCGAAGGCAATTAGAGGAAGGGGAAGCCTCCGCTGGAGACATTGATCTTGAGAGGGGGGGATAGACTCATTCTGGAAGGCCAGTGTTTGTCTATCATGCTTCATTAAATGGAAAATGACAGCTTGGTTGAAACCCAAGTCATAGGTGTGATTTAATTGTCCGTTAGCCAGACACTGAGCTGTTTGAGAGCAAAAGGCAGGAGCGCTTTTTACCAGTTTCTCAAATAATTCTGGACTTTTGACATTTTGATATTTTTCCTGATTTGTAGAGAGCTTAATGTCCATAAAAATATTTTTAGCTAATATGATTGAAGTATGAAGTATATCATTTTGTATTTTCATGGGTTACCTTCTAACACTGAAGGGCTAATCAAAGACTTCTGTATCATGGCTAAGCTTAAGGGGTATTGGCAGTCAACATTCAGAACCCATAATTTCTGCATTATTTAGACCTGAAAGGTTTCCATACCCTGATATTAAGTCTCTCCGCTGATGCAATAAATTGGATCAGGTAAAATTAAGAGTCCAGGTTTAATGAGTAAAACACTCCTGGAGGGTCTTCTGGCCCCCAGAGAGGAAATGGGGAGAAGAAACTGGGAAATCACATGGCAGGTCTAGAAGCCCACTAAGGATCATTCAGTGTATAGGGAAGGCCATGATGTTTGCATCTGCCCTGAACATCTACAAAGGTTTGTTCTTGCCAGTATCCCCTAGAGAGTAAAATATAAAATGTGTGTGTGTGTGTGTGTGTGTGAAAAAGAAATCTCTCTCTCTCTCTCTCTCTCTCTCGTTTTTTCTTTATTCCTTGCCTATTTTTTCTCTTTCCATCTTCTCTTCCCTTCCTTTCTTTCTGTTTTTATTCTCCTCTTCTGCCCTTTCTATCTCACCTCCCCAAATTTCATCTCTCTTTCTTTTTCAGAATCTGGCTGTGTAACCCAGGCTGGCTTCAATCTTGTGATCCTCCTGTCTCAGCCTCTAAAGTGCAAAGATTAAAGGTATGTGCCATCATACTGGGCTTGCATAGCAGTTTACAGTGTATTCAGTAATAAGTAACCAAAGATGATTTGAAATTATCTTTATGGGTCAATTGGGTAGATTATGTACAGATATTATGTGCATTATATAAAGTACTTGAGCGTGTTTGGATCTTGGTGTCTAGAGGTCATCTTAGAATTCATTCCCGGTGAATACTGAATGCTATCTGTACTAAGGAAAAAGTAGTTTGATTTAGCAAAAGCCAAATAATTTCAAATAAAAGAATCAACATGCTATTTCTTCTGTGCTCTTAGTAATTGGTGTCAAGTGTAACTGTGAGGTTTAGAAGTCTGTGTTTGTTCCCAGGTCCATAGACTGAGGGGCGCAGCACTTGCTGTTAGGCATTAGCATGCCATGAAGAACAAAGTGCTGCTTTTACCTTCGGTTGATTTTGTTAGGAAAGCAGCCAGGCAAACAATAGTTGCAATAAGACTGTAAGTAATCAAATGGCACTTAGCGCTTGTCTCTGCAGCTTGGGGTGAAAGGCCTTTTTATGGTTGTAGGCACTTGTTTTTCCTTCCCACCCAGTGAATTTTCCATGAACTTGAGTTTGATTATATATCACTGTCTTATTACAACAATAAACCTCATATTTATGATCTTTCTCTCTTTTTCCTTCTTCTTGTTTTGGTTAGTACCAAAATTGATGTTTTCTTGAAATATTCAGAAGCCAGTTTCTACAATCAATTCTCCACTCTAGAAAGGCTTTCTGCCTTCATCCATATCCAGTTGCTACACATGACCATGTAGGTTGAGGAACTTATTTTAAAGTACATTTATTTCTTACAGTTCTGGAGACTGGAAAGTCAATGGATGAGGGAATACATGGGTGACACCCTGCTCGCTGGTGGGGACTCCTAGTTCTGAGTTGTGTGTCACATGGTAAGCAGAGCACACACAAGTGCCAAGTTGGCTTTTCAAACAGCTCAACTCTGACAATAATCCATGACTATAACCACCCATAGATGTGTGGTTAGCAGAACGCTGATGGCTTGATCACTTCTCAGAGGTCTTACCTGGTTCCATTTCTCTTTTGTTGTGCATGTGTAGTATGAATGCATGTGTGTATGTATGTATGTTCACGTGTGTGGAAATGTGTGACATCAGGCATCCTTGTCAATCACTTTCCACCTTATATGTTGGTGCAGGGTTTCTCACATGAGTCCAGATCACTGATTCAGCTAGTCTAGCTAGTCACCTTGCTCCAGGGATCCCCTGCATTTAACTCCCGAGTGCTGAGAGACACAAACTTTAGTTCTCATGCTTGTGGACAAGTACTTCGTCTATTGAAGCCATTTCCCTGGGCCCTGACCTTATCTCTTAATACCTCAATTTCAGTATGAGTTTTGGTGGCAACAGTTAAATCATAGCAGATCCTTGTGTTCTTCACTTTTGCATGGTCTAGATAGCCCTGCTTGTACATGGCCCACCATCGGTCCCCAGCAAACCCCCTTTGGCAAGCTTTAAAGACTCTCTGTTGAATGACCCACTAAGAGGGCTTTGAACTTCTGGCTTATTTGCAGGAACACATGACTGACAAGTCTCTGGCCTTTTCTCTCTAGCATTTTATTAACACTGATACCAGCTGTAGGGATTTTCATGAGTGTCAGGGATATGTTCCTAGGATTCATCTCTTTGTAATTAATTGCTGAGTTTCACAGTAAAAGTGGCATTACTTGGGTAGGACTCAAATCAGAAAAACAGTTTCCACCCAGTCATTCTTTTATCCAGCCAATACTTACTATTGTATTGTATATGGCATGCTCTCTTGAATGACCACATAGTCTCACTGGCTTCTTTAATAGTTTATCATTTGTAACTCGGGATTTTCCCAAGAAACAGAACCAATAGGATATATGTGGGGGAGGTAGGTATGTGCATGCGTGCGTGTGTGTGTGTGCGTGTGTGTGTGTGCGTGTGTGTGCTTGTGTGTGTGTGCGTGCATGTGTGTGCTTGTGTGTGTGTGTGCTTGTGTGTGTATATCACAAAAAGAAGGAGGTAGAGGAATTTCAAAAACTTGACTCACACACTCACTGGGAGTGAAAAGGTCAAAATCTACAGTGTGGTTCTGTTTCCTAGAATTGCCCAGCCCCTGATGTCTGAACACAGAGTGCTTTCTTCTCTTTTCAGAACCTCACTGATTGCTCTGAAGGCCTTTAATTGATTGGACGACATCCACTTACTTTATTGATTTTAATTTTTCTTCAGTCAACTGATGGTAGACATTACCCTCCTCTACAAATTACCTCCCTAACAATCCTATATTACTGTGTGATTAAATACCTTGGTAGTATAGCCAGGCTAAGTTGACACCCAAGACTGGTATTATAAAGCACTTGATAAAAAGAAAAGACTCTTGGATTTTGGATCCAGAAAACCTGGGCTCTAGCCTCAAATTGCAAAGTGGTTCTCAAGACCATTTATTAAACATTCAGAGCCTAGTTTTACTCTTTGGAAAGTTTTACTCTCGGGGGAAGGGGCAATAGACAGGAAGTTTCCATTTGGTTCTACAGTTCCGAATCTTTCAAGATAATTCAGTATATTCAGTGCTTTTTCTCCCATCTTAAAAACTATGTGCCTCCTGTTGCAGACATGTCGCTAGGCAGTTGCAGCCATGTGAACAAGTGTTTGCTGGAGAGGAGCAGATGAGAAATGAGCGGCAGCAGTCTTGAGAGAATTGATGCAGGAGGTTGAAGCTGAGGATAAGGATGTGGCGTTGCTGTCAACGAACATTGGCTTGGAGGATCTGCCAGTTGCTCCTGATTCTGCTACTGACAGCCCTTCTCTCTGAGCCCCAAGCCTGAGCTGTTGCCACTGTGACGAGTGACTTTCTTCTCTAGGGTTTCTCCAGAATCCCTGAATCATGTTAAGCTTAGCTTAGAGGTAAGTTGGTGCTAAACACAACTTAGAGAAGGTCAAGCCACAAAGTCTGTACATTTGCTGACTTGGTTCAGACGGTTGATTTCCTTTGAAGCAGGCATTTTCCTTCCCTTGGCAGTGAGGATATATTAAACTGTCACCAAACTGGCTCTGAATCCGTGCCTGGCCTCTGAGAGCAGACACTATTCTGAAATCTGTAGCTAGGGATCAAATCCAAGCCTTTGTGTTAAGAAACATTTCTCATGATCCCCAGGTCTGTGTATTATCTTTGACTGAGGAATTTCGAATGGGAGGAAGCTGGTGAATTTTCAGGATATGATAGGTTGCTGTAAGAGAAAGGAATTACCCGTCTGGTTACAGATACACAGCAGTTACGATGTCAGGTAAAACTCCCTTGTGTCTCAGATGAAGTATGATTGTTATTTCATGATAAGAAATTAAATTATACAACTATTACTTGGTGGTTAAAATGCCCACTGTTAGAGTGGGCTTTTCAGTGGCTTCTCACAGTGGCCCCAAGATGGCATCCAAGGATCTTTCTGTTCTGTTACAGGTTCAATTGCTTTTAGAGGCTGGCTCTCTTCAACATGTGTGTGCATGCAGAGCTCAACCTGTGCATATATACATGTGTGTGCTCATATAGTTGAGTATGCAGTACTGTCTCTATGTATATAAACTGGGATCTGTTATTACTTTTTTAAACTATCTTTATGATAATGTTACACCTAGCTATTGAATTAGATGCTTTACAGTGTGATTAACTTTGTGCTTCTGGGATACTTATGCTCTTAAAATTGTAAAAGTTTACCATCCATAACATTTTTGGTATACAATATTTTGTTTGCATGGCTAAGTTTTCTATCATATGTGAAATACATATATGAATATGTGTGTGTGTATGTAGAACATTGAAGTAGAATGAGGACTCTGAGAAGGGATAGAGTTCTAAAGAGGATGAGAGAGTGAGGAGAAAGAAAAAGAGTAATGGAATATATATGTTCTGAAAACAGACAGGGCAGCTACTTGGAGGAAAGGGACCAGCAAGGGGTGTGTGTGTGAAGTGTATGGGGGAGGGCAAATAAGAACAAATACATAAACTTATATGTATGGAACTGTCACAATTAAATCCATTTGTTTTTATGCTAATCAAAAAATTAACATAATGTCAGAGTGAGACGGGAAAGACCACTTAGTGGATGAAGTGCTTGTTGCAAAAAGCATGAGGACCTGAGTTCGAATCCCCAGAACCCATATAAAAGCTGGGCATGGCAATGTGTGCCTGTGGCCCCAGTTCCTGGGGGGAGGGGTTAGAGACAGGTGAATTCCTGGAGCTTTATGGCCAGTCGTTCTTGCAGGTAAGCTCCATATTCAGAGAGAGACCTTGTCTGAGAAGATGAGATAGAGAGAAATTGAGGAAGATGCCTGATGCCAACCTTTTCCATGTGCTCATATATGTGAGCATACCTGTGTACACCTATACACATGCACATATACCACATACCCATGTGCACATAAGCATACATGCCAGATATTGCCAAGCATATTGGTCAGATCTTACATGAGAATGTAGATCACAGCACAAATTTCCTTCCATTGGTATTGATTGTTTGTATCTTATACCCAAACTCTTCTTATTGGCAGGCAATAGTTATAGTTACAAAAACAGTATGCTTCTATTTGTTCAAAGTCTTTGAGAAACACTAACACTTTAGTCTGCGTTTGTTTTTAGTTAATTTGCTTTTTTTTTTAGATAGGGTTTTGTTCTATAGCCCACACTGGCATGAAACTCACAATCCTCCTGCCTCAGCCTCATACATGGTGGAATTACAGGTATGTATCAACACTGTAGACCTTGCTTTATATTTCCTGGCAGATAAGAGCATCGTAGAAACTTTTGAGCATAAAAGATACAAAGCTGAGTCTTCCCAGGGATCCCTTTCTTTCTTCTCCCAGCTGAATGAATGTGAGAGCAGCCTTTGAACAGCTGAGTGAGGAACACAGCGGATAAGGCTCTGAAGCCAGGTGGATGAGGCAGGAAGAAGGTCGTAACCTTTTGTTGGTTTTTTCTTAGGTTGTCACAAAAACAGGAAAGATGGATGTGCAGCTGTCCAGAGCCAAGCAGTGGGTCAGTCTTGCTGCAAAAGCCCCGTGCCCGTGTAATGGGATGGCAGGAAGCTGCAGGCTAGGAGTCATATCAATCTGTCCTTACCTTAGCAAGGCTTACAGAAGGAACTAGTTCCAAAAACATTGGGAATCCAGGGTGAGAGACTATGGCCAATCTTCTGTCTGATGGCCTTCATGATTTCTGCAAGTTCTTTGTTCTTCCAGCAGCTGGGGAAGCTCTCTAGCTCTGCTAACTACTTTTGACTTTGACTGTCTTTGAAAGCAGATGTGGGGTTCAGGGTAGGCTTAGAATTCAGGCTGGGTGACTTATAGCCCTCTCCCAAGAATGCCTCATCTTGTCCCTCCAGCTCTAAGAGCCCTAGGCCAGGGCATAAGATAACCAGGACTAAATCTGTAGGCACTTGGTCATGATCTAGAGGACTGGGGATACCCAAGGATTTCTTACACTTTCCCAAAGAACCTCACATACAAGGTCACTTCCTCACCCTGCTCTCTGGAGCTTCGTCCAATGTTAGGCATTCCTCATCAATCGCACTTCCCAGCCTTGGCTGCTCACCTCCTTAAGGTGTGGAGGGGACCAGCTGTGATGTCAGAGTGTGCTCAGTCGGTTGATGCAGGACTAAAGAGTCCTGTGTAGGAGAAATTATCCAAACACTGAAGGGTTTCCTAAATATGTCTGCTAGCCTTCAGAGCTGAAGGAAGTCCTTTAGAAAGTCACATCTCAGGGTTTGTTTTGGAGTATCCTCTTGTTTGGGAAGGCTGGGTGGGTACTTTGTGTCTCGATTCCCTCTCTCTCCAGGGACATTAGTGCAGAAGGGAGGGAGCAGACGTTGTAAGGCTCTTCTGTACAGCTGGTGCCAGTATCCTCTTCCTCCCTTTCATTATCTAGTGGATGCCAGCAATATGTGGGACCTTCCCAGATGTTCTGCCATAGAGATGATGCTGGAGGCAAACTTACAGTGACTATCTACAGAACTCTAGTAGGAATGACAAAACGGAGTCTAAGCCTCCTTCCCATGCTATCCGATGGATGGCACATTGCACCCTGTGGGTCTTCTAGTGCATATTCAGGTACTCCTCCACCTGCAGGTCTGACTTCTGCCTATCACCCACCTCTCCAGAGAGCCATTCTTTGGCCGCCCTCCCTGGCAAGTGTACAAACGGTCGTGTGTGGTCTGTCAGAGCACAGTGCTGAGAACTAAAGCACAAATCAGGCGATTTTGGCCATGGAACTTCTGGGTCCCAAGTTACTGCTGCCCGGAGGACCAGCCTCCAGTAGCACAGGGCTTTGACAGGAATCCACGGAATCGGCCAGGCTAAACTTTTCTACCTGAGGGGTGTTAAGGAAAAAGGCACTCACAAACTCTCTTCATGGTTTCCTTCTGTATTCTTTCTCTTCTTTATTCTCTCTCTTCCCCATCTCAAATTGTTTTACAGCTTTTATATTCCATCAGAATCTTCCAGGCAGTACAGGAGTCAAAACAGTTGCATTCCGTTTTTCAAGCGAATGATTATAGGGAAAAACATGTTTTTCATCTCCCTCCCATGATTAAACATTTTATGTGTTACAGGTGAAAAACAAATTATCCCAAGAACCCACGTACGTTCATACCCACACAACTTGTTATAGATTGACCGTGTGGCTAGCAAGGTGTTTTTGTCATGTCTTTTACTGGCAGGCTGCATTTTCCAGTTACTAAGAAAGGGCCGATTGCTTTATTACTTATCTGAAAGGTAATCTTATAAGGAATCTTAGAGAAATCACAATAATAAACTTTTATATATGAGAAAGAATCAGTCTGTTCTACTTTTAATCTTTAGGGTATATATCCATTCATTAATAGTTTTTATATCAGGAGATTGAAGACATAAATAGACATAAGGAATTAATCATCACCTTTGGTCATCAGCCAATCCTAGCAAGGAGAGCATATCAGTCAGTAATAACTGGGCTACTTTGTTCTTGTTCCCTGACCTTAAAGAGTTCTCAAATTTTAGATTGTCTTCTTGGGTTTTTCACCTCAAAATTATCTAACAACAACACTCTTAGTCTAACTGTGTTATTTTCAGAGCTTTGTTTCAGCTGCGATGCACTATGAGACCAGCAAACACATCTCCCAACATTAAGGTTCAAAGAATTTAAACTGGCTGGGCTGTTGGGACTCGATTGTTAGTCATTAACTTGACCTACAATCCATGCAGCTCCTTAGGTGAGACTCGCAGACCCTGGTTGTAAAACATATCCTTGTATTTATTTTTATTCATCAAACTCTGCATGAGTTACTGTTATTATTATCAAATTAGACAGTACAGCTTAGGGAGGGGTCATCTTCCTGACAATCCACAGTTGAAAATGCCTGGTAGAACAGGCTGTTTCCAAGAGATAAACACACTATATTTCAGGCAGTGGAGATCTTCCCACATCCACTCACACCATGCTAGATACCACAGAAAGAGAGCCACAGTAAACGTGTAAAGGCACAGCAGAAGCAAAAGACATCCTGGGGTCTGCAGTCCCATGGCCTTGCCTAAACAAGACTGGCTGATCAGAGGATTCCCTTCTGCTGGGCTGACACTGGGAACTTCAACTGCAACTCGGGGCTCCTCTGGCATGGCCCGCGGCACCCAGTACTAGGATTGTGATATGGCTGGGGCTGGGGATGTCGAGTGGGCACTGCCATGAGGACTCCCGGAGTGGGGCTCTTTCCAGCACAGTGTTGCAGAGACCCCGATGGCCTGGGTCCTAGGGCAGTTGCACGGTCTCCCTGGTGCAGTGTGGGCAAGAGTGGCGCCACTCCTTTGTATGCTTGTGTTTTGCACAGATCCAGATGTCCTTATGTTTGCAGTCCTCTAAAATGGCTTTCAGGGAAATTCTATTTTCATGTCTTTTCATTCTGATGAAGCGCTCAGTTTCCACAGATTTCCCAAGTCTTGAGAACTGGTTTTTGTCTACAGTGAGGACTTCCCTGGTGAGGAAGTATCCAGAAGGTTCCTATGAAGGACAGCAGTTCCACTTGGACAAGGAAGGCCTCAGGAATGCTACCAGTGGCATTTCTTCTGGTTTTGTCCCTCCGTAGCTTTTTCTCCACTGTCTCTTTCCGGGCAGTGGTTAGTCTGTGCCCTATGTCCCATGCATTGACTGGTCAGGTGGTCAGGTGTGAGTCTTGACAATGGCTGTTTGATCCTCTCCCCAACACATTCGCAGTGTCACCAAGGGAGCTTTGGAATCATGTCCTGCCTCACAAAGAGTGACTAGGTCTGGATAGGTAGCCCAGTCTGTGAAGTGTTGGCCTTGGCAGCATGAGGGTTTGAGTTCGATCCTCAGAACCCACATAGAAAGCTGGGCATTGTGGCATGTGCTTGTTGATCCTAGCACTGGAAAGGCAGAAATAGGCGGCTCCTGGGGTTTGCTGGAGCATTCTAGACCAGTAAGAAACCTGTATCTCCTACCCTACAGACTCAAACATCCCTGGAGCATACTACTAGGAGTAGGAGGTGGACTTGGATTGCGCCTTAGTTCTCAGAAAGCCGTTCTGTCACTCACTGGAGCAGGGAAACAAGTGCGTGCTGAGTGCGTGGCTTTGCTAAACAGATGATTCTGCAGTCTAGCCTTCAGCAGCAGTGTAGAGTCGCAGCAGCTTGAGAGGCAAGGCAGCAGGAACTCAGATGTCAGGTAGTTTGAGAAGAGGGTGGGGAAGACAGGGAAATGCCGGAATATGGGGCTATCAGGGAGTTCTGAGTAAACAGGCATTTGGTCACATGGTCAGGGAGAGAACTTCCTGTCGGCCACGATCCTTTACTGTCACTCACCTTCAGCCTCTTCTGATAAGCTAGCTTTCAAGGGACTGGCACACAGCAAGGTCCGGGTTTTGTTTCTTACTAGTGGCATTGTTCCCTGGCTTACAAACCCAGCCATTTCACCTCAGTGATTCCCCCTTTCCAGAAGACTAGCTGGACGCAAGCTCTTTCTATTTGTCTAGTCTGGTGCTAAAATCAGAGTGTACCAGATAGCACATGGGCCTTAACTATGACACACACTTGGGATCCTTTTCTTATTTTAAGAAAGTCCCAAGGGATCCCCACGGCACAATCAGATCTATTCTTACATCCTGGTTTGAGAAAGGACGGGGTGAGGGTGTAAAATCCAGGCCAGATGGCACTTGAGCAAGCAGGCCACATGATCCCACTTGGGACTATTCAGGTTTTCAGGGCCCTGGAAATTTACCTACTTTGCCTTGTGCTATATCTTGGTTAAAAGCTATTCATTTGGCATTTTGAGTATCAGCCAGGTGTTGTAGTCACAAGAAACAGGGACAGAATCATCAGGATGCTGAGGAATTAGATTTTGGGCTAGTATCTGGGAACACCACTTTAAAGCATGCTGCAGAACCAGCCTGGGAAATAGCTGCATTGACATCTGAATTCTTGGGCTCTGTTGCCCATTATACAAGTATCTCTGTTGTTGCTAGCATAGGAACGCAAATTTGCTTAATGGGCAAAGTTCCTAATTCTATCTGCCTTAAACTGCAAGCTTCTCATTCAGTCTTAGGGATGGGCCAAGCGTCTTAGATAGGAGATCCAATGATATAGAAATGGGAAAGAATGGATGTTGAGCTGTTTCTTCACCATCCTTGATCTGAGTAGGCTCTGTTGCCCCACGAAACTCCAAAGAGAAGCCCTCTAGACATAGGAGGAAGTTAGAAATAATGGATGGTTCAAAAGAATGGCAGATACCTACCATCTTCCAATAGATGTATTCTTGATCTCCATGTACTGATTCCAAGCTTAAGGACTTCCATTCATTCAATGTGTACTTATTGAGCACTTCAGATTTCTTCTGAGAGTGACCTGTTTCTCATGAACCCAATTATTTAGTTGGAAAGTTGTTCAAAATAAAATGGGATATTGAGTTTATGGCAGGACTCTACCCTGAGATATGTCGTCAGAGGATGTGATATATAAATGGAATCTAGATGGATCAATGGGAAATAATTGTCATGGTATTAGAGGGGGCAGGGGCTTGAGAGGAAGAACGGTGTCTAAATATGGTTACAAAATGGGACCTTGGTAGAGTTTGAAGTGAAGGGACAGGCAGAGACAATATCATGAGAGCTTTTCATGCCATACTGGGGAGTTTGGATTTTATGTCTAAGATTATGGAAACATCATTGGTAGAAATTTAAGGCAAATCATTTTATAGATAATGCTTTGTCATGGAAAATAAACTGCATGGGACTGAGCACCCTCCTGGTGAGCAGATGTGTCAGTAGATAATTGGAGAGACTTAGGGAAGAAAGATTGAAGAACGATATGATGTCCCATGGTAACTGGCTGATTGTGGGGTGGAAAGGAGGGAAAAGCACAGATGACACCTAACTCATTGCGTGGGCACCTATGTGGAGAGTGACATTAAACTTAGGGAAGAGAAGATAGATTTAATTTTGGAAATAATGGTTTTGAGAGCCTGTGAGGAGGCACTGGGGTAGAGATATATTACAGGCAGAGGGAGCTGTGAACTGGAGCTTCAAGGAGTAGACAAAGTTGGGAATGGAGGCTGGAGTTTGTGGGACTGACCTTAAAAGTTAACTTGAATGGATTGAGAAAATTAGAAAGGTGCATCTCTGGATGCGTCTGTGAGGGCATTTCCAGGATTGACATAGGAGTTTATAGAAAAGACCCACTCTGAATGTGGGTAGCATTGTCTAATAGCGTGACAGTCTGGATAGAATAGACAAAGGAAGAAGGAAGCGTTAGAACAGATGTTGGCTCTCTCTGCTTCCTGGCTGATGTGGGGCGAGCAGCTGTGATCCACCAAACCACTCCACCATCATGGTCTACTTCACTGTAGGCTAAGAAACTGTGTGACTAGACAGCTGTGGGTTTTAAGGTCTGACACTATGAGCCACAAAGAATCTTTCTTTTAAATCCCTTTAAATTCTGTCTCTCTGGTACTTGCCACAGCCACAGAGAGTCACTAACAGAGAAGATTCACATCTGGCTGCTGGTAAAGTCATACACATGGTCAGTGTCGTAGAACAACACAGAATGAGAAGACAGGGGAGAAAAGTTCAGTGTGCTTCATGATAATGAGTAATTAGTATGCACAGCATAGAGGCAGCCTGAAAGGGAACTTGGAAGGTCTAACTTGGAGGAGAGAAGGAAAATTAAAGAGAAAATTGGAAGGAGTGAGTATAAAGCCCAAGAAAGATAAGTGCTAAAAAGCATACCTGGTGTTGTTCTTGGATGTGCTGACTCCCAGGGACTCTGGTGGCCTTTTGTTTACATGGCAGATGCCAGCCTTTTAATGCTTAGAGTCTGATCTACTGCCTTTTCCATCCTGCCTCAACCCCACTACCCTGGCCAATGAGGGAAAGGGAAACAATTCATCCAACGTTTAGCAAATATTTAGTGAGCAGCTTCCATATCCTTGTTATTGTTTTTTTGAGTCCATCAGTGAGTGAACTAGACAATGCTGACTGAGCTCCTGAAACCCAGATTCTCCGGGTGAACATAATAGCTAGATGGACAGGAAACAGATAACTTATAAAGTGCCCAGAAAAAAATAAGGTAAGAGAAATTCCTATTACATAACATGTGATTGACATGTTACATGGTGTGTGTGTGTGTGTGTAGGGAAGCTTTACAACTAGCTCTCTAAATGTTATCACCATCTTATTGAACTAAAATAGTCCCCCCCAGACTTTCTTTATTGATAGTACTCACTGATAAGAAAGGAACCTCATACAGCAGTATGTCTGCTCTTAACAGCAAACTCAAGAAGATGTAATCTTCTGATTACATCTTCTGCTCTGACTTAACAGGCTACTAATATTCTGTCTTTACCTTTTTTTACCTTGGTTTCAACTAGCATAAGATCATAGCCCAGGAAATTAACTATTTTTAAGAGAAAAGGGCCTGAGTCACTAAAACTAGCTTCAGAGAGAAAAATTCTCACCTGGGCACCCTGCTGGAGTAAAAAGCAGGGTCCCCAGAAGAGATTGCTTTTAATTCAACCAGCTAGATGCTAATGCAAATCAAGCCCACAGGTTAGTATAGCTACCAATGCTGTGCTCCCAGCTGCAGGGGAGCTTCACAGCCATGCCCTCCTGAGACATAAGGTGCCTCCTGTTTCTTGTGACTGTGAAAATGCATGCTTGATATCATTGTTACTGCCTTGTCTGTATGCCTATATAAACTGGAAACTTTGTAGAGGTCACCCCCTTTTTATGCCTTATGCCCTCTTCTTATCCTTATGCCATAACCTTATGTGTGTGTGTGATGCTTTGCCCTTATGCTTTATAAAGGCATAGGCTTATAAGGGCATAAGAAGCACCGGCTTCTTCTTTTTTTCCCTTCTTTCATCTTCCCCAAAGAAATAAAGATACATATAGGAAAAACCTGCCTTAGTCGGTCAGTTCTACCCATCAGATCCCATTCCCAAGCCAGGTTTTGCTTGTCATAGAAGTTCTATTCTAAACCCTGAGAGAGTGCTGAGTGAGTGCTGAGTCTGGTACTCAGTACCTCCAGATAGGAAGCCAAGTCCTAATATCCCTGGCTTGATTATTCTCAGGACTCAGTCGGATGCTCTTAAGAGTTTCATGTATCATTCATTTCTCAGTCACTGTGGTGGTTTGAATGAAAATGGCCCCCTTAGGCTCACAGGGGTGGTACTATTTGGTGTGACCTTGTTGGAATGCATGTGTCATTAGGGAAGAGCTTTGAGGTTCAGATGCTCAAGCCAGGCCCAGTGTCACTCTCTTCTCTTCCTGCTGCCTTTGGATCCAGATATAGAACTCTCAGCTACTTCTCCAGTTCCATGTCTGCCTTGCATTCCACCATGCTTTCCGCCATGATGACAGTGGATTAAACCTCTGAACTGTAAGCCAGCCCCCAGTTAAATGTTTGCTTTTATAAGAATTGCTGTGGTCATGGTGTCTCTTCACAGCAATAGAAATCCTAAAACAGCCGCCATACTAGAATTTCTCTCAATACCTTTAGACTTTTTCTCTCTTAAAAAAAAAAGAACCTAAACTTGCTTTAGCTAAAATAAAAAACTTTATGAAATTGTCCTGAGTTATTATCGAATCGTCCTGGAGACAGGCTAACTCTGGCATGTGAGGAATAGTATCATCAGGGTCCCATTAATTGTTTTTAAGTAGATGTTATAATTTATAGTAGTGTTAGGTTTATAGAAGTATTGATTGAAAACTATAGCAAGTTTTTATTTTTTCATCATATCAGTTCTCTCCCCTCCTTTACTCTCCCCTATTATTGGTGTTTTGCATTGGCAGGTACATTTATTATAGCTTAACTAATATTATTATTGACTGAAGTCTGTAATTTTTATCAGGCTTAAGACTCTATGCTGTGTGATTCTACGGGTTTGGGCAAATGTATAAATGTTATATATCCACTCTAACAGAATTGTATACAACACTTACACTGCCCTAAAAGTCTGCTGTATTCCTCACCTTCTTCCCTGACCTCTGGAGCTTCTGCTGTTTTGTTTCTGTAGCTCAGTGTTTTCCAGAATGTCATATAGTGGTAACTGTGCAGTATGAATCTTTTATTTAGCCTGCTTCTTTCACTTTGCTTTCTTCCTCTCCCTCTCCCCCTCCTCTTCCTCTCCCTCCCGCCTTCCCTCCGGTTCTTGCACCCACTAGGCAATTACTTTAGCATTGTGCTGCATCCAGCCCTGTTTTTTTTTTCCCTTCTTTACTGTATAACAAGGCTGGCCTTGAACTCTCTATGATGATTCTGGCTTTTCAGCTCCTAAGTGCTAGGATTGAAGCAGGTAGACACCATCACACCTGGCAGTTATTTTTCTAAATACCTGAATAAGTCTATTGATTCTCTCAGCAATTGGACAGTATCTTGATTGCTTCCAAATTTTGCAAAGTTCTGAACAAAGCTGCCATCAGGATCCAAATGTAGGTTTTTGTGTGGATCTAAGTTTATGGTCCTTTCGTGTAAATATCAGGAGACCCTGCTGCTGAATTGAATAGAAAGTCTATGCTGAGCTCTGTAAGAGACGGCTGAGCTGTGCTGCAGAATGCGTCTGCCTCTTTCCATTCCTGACAGTAATGAACGAAATTTCACTTGCCCTGTGTCCCACCTTCATTTGTTGTCACTGATGTTCCAGATCT
>LOEQ01010359.1:11512-27721 GCA_001685075.1 Bramus lutescens | reverse complement strand
ACAGAGATCCGCCTGCCTCTGCCTCCTGGGTGCTGGGATTAAAGGCGTGTGCCACAACCACCCCCATCTTAAAAACTAATTTTGTGTGTGGTTGCTTTGTTTGTATGTATGACTGTGGAACAGAGCATGCAGTACCCACAGAAGCCAGAAATGGTCACCAGAGTCCCTGGAACTGGAGTTAGAGATGATTGTTAGTTATTATGTGGATGCTGGGAATCGAACCAGGGTCCTCTTCAAGAGCAGCCAGTGCTCTTAGTTGTTGAGTTTGTGACCCTGAGTACCATGGACTGAACTGTGTCCCTTCAACAATTATACATTGTTCCCTTTTATCTTTTTCTTTTCTTTATTCCTTCCCCCCCCCCAAGGGTTTCTCTGTGTAGCCTTGGCTATCCTGGAACTCACCCTGTAGACCAGACCAGGCTGGCCTCGAACTCAGATTAAAGGTGTGTTCAATCCCCACTGCCTGGTTCTGTATTGATTTCTTAACACTCAATTCCCCAGAATGTGATTGCATTCAAAGACAGGACATTTAAAGGTAATTAAAGTAAAAATGGAGCAGTATGAATGGGCTTTAATCCCATATAGCTGGTGTATTTAGAGGTGACCAGGGCACAGACATGTCCAGAGGAAAGATCCATGTGAGCGTGCAGGGAAAAATCCTTCACAAAAGGTGAGGAGAGGCCGCATCTTTGCCTTCTGACCTCTACAGCAGAGAAAGCATTCATTTCTGTCGTTTAAATCACTGGACTATACACTGGGTTAACTGCAGTGGAAAGACTTAATAGACACCAACTCCATCTCAAGAACAATCAATTCAGCACAGGCCCTGTACCAGATCTAAGCTGGGTGGAGAAGTATGAGTCCCAACCCAGGAATTGGCCAAAGAGTGTGCTCCTGCCGAAAGATCCAGTGCCGAGAGCCAAGACCCAGACAGTACTGGGGCTCCAATGCAAACCACCAATAGGAGGTGGTGAGCTTCAATGTACCAAGCAGCACCAGCTTTTCAATTATGATTACCGTTGCCACTCTGCTAATGAAGAAGCCTAAGCAATCACTTAGAACATGGACTTGGGACCAAATTGTGCCGTTCCATGTCCTGGTTTTGTCTGTGGCATTAAGTGAGTTAATGTGACTTCTCTGTCCCTTCAGTTCTCATCTGTGAAGCAGGGGCGGCAACACTGGCTTCACATGGGTTTGGAGGAGTAACCGAGTCAGTACTATTCAGGTGCTTTGTACAGAAGCCAAGCTTACTCAATGAACACAGTCTGCAGCTGTGGGCACATGCAGGAATTCGACCAACCACAGATCAAGAGTACCCAGAAGCTGGGCATGGTGGCGCACACCTTTAATCCCGGCAGAGGCAGGAGGATCTCTGTGAATTTGAGGCCAGCCTGGTCTATGTAGTGAATTCCAAGACAGCCAGGAGAGATCCTACCCAGAAAAGAACTATGTCTGTCCTGGACATGAATAGACTCATTTTTCTATCATTACTCCCTAAACATTGTAGCACAACCATTACTCCTATAGCATTTATCTGGGCATGCTCATTGCGAAGGAGGGTGAACACATGTCCTACGCTGCTTTATGAAGGGACACGTGCATTTGGTATTTACAGGGTCCTGGTGCTCATCCTCCATGGAAAGACCAGCAATGTATCCTGAACTTCGGTGCTAAAGAACAAAGGTCATTTCTGCCTGAGCTCACATGTAAGCTTGTTTTGTGTTTTGTGTACGTGTGTATGTTTTGTTGTTTTTGAGACAGGGTCTTACTGTGTAGCCCTGGCTAGTCTGGAAATCACTATGTAAACCAGGCTGACCTCACAGAGATCTGACTACCTCTGTCCCCCCCCTCCCCCCGCATGAGGATTAAGCTTGAGTTTTCAAGGGCAGATGGATAATGATTTTTTTTGATAGAGAAAGGAAATATGAGATATCCCTGAACGAGGAGCAACAGTTGGTGAGGGCAGTTCCACAGGCACAGAGGCAGCAAATAAGAATCTGGCCCCGGGGAAATCCGGTTATCTCCATCCTATCCCTTGTCCAAACCTATCCTGTCTCTCACCTGGATCACAGCAGACACCAAGCTAGAACCTTACAGAATGCCCACACTCCAGAGTACTACCAACACTCACCACAGAGGAAGGAACTGAGATTCAGGGAGCTGTGGCTGACAGAATGGCAAGAGAAGGAAGTCTGAGCAAGTGGGAGGGCTGCCATTGATGACCTGGAGAAGTGAAGCATGTAAGCAGGAACCACGGGGTGGCCCTGCCACTGTCAGGACTGCTCTGGAGGGGACCTAGTTCCTCACAGCCTCACTGCTCTCTGGTGCTTCAGGCTGACTGACAAACTGGAGCCAGCTGTCCACCCCAGGCAGTCTCACTGAGACCCTAGAGTAGACATCAGGTTCTGGGACTCAGATTCCTGCTTAGCCTAGTCACACAGGTGGGAGCAGGTGACACAGACAAGAGGGTGCATTGTTGGGGGCTGCCAAGGAGTCAGTAGAAAGAAATGGTGGGTGGGGTTTATATCCTGGGGTTTTCTTACTGGGAGATGATGGGGTGGGAGGGCTGGGAAGGTGACTGAGGCCATGCCCACAGAAGGACTGGAAGCGACAGAGGTCATACACAGGTCTGAGAAGGTGTGGGCAGAATGCAGATGAAGGGATGGGATTCGGGCTAGCGATCTGGGCAGAAAGCACAGGGTTTGTGGTGTATTAGTTGCCAGTGTGACAGAACGCAGCATTACCTGGGAGATGGGCTGCTAAGCATGCAGGTGGGGGCATTATTTTGATTATGTACACTGGAGTGGGAAGAGGCATTGTTTAACAGAGCAGACGCATGCATGTAACTCAGTATTTGATGACGTGTGCAAGGTGTCCAGTTATGTCAAGCTCTCTGCCACCTTGACGTCCCCCATGTGATGGACTGTCCCCTTGAACTGTGAGCCAGAACAAACCCTTTCTCTCTTAAGTGGCTTCTGGCACAGGACTGATCGCATCAACAAGGGCTTCAGAGGAAAGCAGGTGTAAAGGCAGGGTGGCGGGGAGTGGCCAGCTCCTACGGGGGACATTCTAGGATTCCTCAGGGTGGTCATGGAATAAGCTGAGGGGGGAGTGGAAGGAACGCTGGGCAAAGAGACAGAGAAGGCATAGAGAAATGGGGTGAGGGAAACAATGGGCACCTGGAAGAGGGCGGCTAAGGTCCCCTTTGGTGGCCCCTGTGTGGCCAATGAGGATCTTTCCCAGCACAGGCTTGGCCAGGGTGAGGAGTACTAATGCAGACTGGTAATGGTGACACCTGACTTTGGTGGCAAAAGAATGGGATAGGAGGACAGGACATGACACAGAGAGTTCATTTCCCATCTTGGATTCCCAGGGTACCTTAGAAAACTGGTGCTAGTGGTGAGTGGGCGGGTCCCCTGGTGGTGGATTAACTTTATTTTTTAGTTAGTGTACAAAATAATAGGTTTCATTATGACATTTTCATACATACATTATTACAGCTTATTCATACTTTCTCCCCTAAGACCCTCCTCCTCGCACTTGCTGGTCCCTTTGTCGCTTGAACAACCCTCTTCTGCTTTCACGACATACACACTCTGGGAAAATCGCAACGTTATGTCTGTCTTCACTCCCATTCCCTTGCTTGTTCCCGACTGCTCCCTGCTTCCGCATTCCTTCTTCCCGGATCCTAGTCCTGCAGGAAGAGCGATTCCCTTGTGCAGCCCATGGAGAAGCACGGGCTCAGGGGCCTTAAGGACCGGAAGGGCCAATGGATGGGATTGGGGGCATGCTCTGGAACAGAACTATTGCTAGTTTCCAGAAGAAACCCACCCAAAGCCCACAGCAGAGCTCCTCTGCTTTGGCTCCTCCTCCAATCAATTCCCTGGGTTTCCGAATACTCGGGGCCGCGCCCTCTCCCTCAGTTGTCCAAACTTGAGGAGCTCAGGCAGTAGAATCTTAAGAGAACAAAGGCATAAAGAGGGCTGGTAGTGCATGGCGTCGGCCACAAGAGGGCAGCCGAGCACAGGGCGAGGCTNGCTGCTGCTACCAGAGGGAGTTGGAGTCAACCTCAGCCTTCTCATTGGCTAAACAGGGACAATAGCTGAGCTCGCCAATTAGAGTTGAGAGTAACTGTAAAAAGCACAGGGACTAGTTCCCCTCTGCTTGCCTGAACTAGATACACCATGGGTCTTTTGTTGTTTTGTTTCTGTGGTGCTTGGGATCCACTCTGGCCTCAGATGGCAGGCCCACACTAACACCAGCCATGCTTCCTGGCCTTAACGTTTACCTAGAAATCATTATGCATCTCCTTCCTCCAATAGGGCAGTCCCACCACTCCCATTTAACAAGGAACAGAGGCACACAGTTCAACATGCAATCAAGACGTTGCCCCCTAGCTCCTACCAACCTACCCACTGTACTCCCCTCCTTACGAACCCGTTATTTGCATATTCATTCAAGGTGCTTTCATCCTCTGCCCAGCTCCTCCCCTTTCAGGCTCCTTAAAGGCCTACCAGAGAATAGGATCGAGTGGGGCTGGCCCAGAAGACAGTGTGTGTACGTGTGTGTGCATGTGTGTGTGTGATGGTGGTGGTGGTGGCTAAAAGAGAACCCAGCACAGAAGGGTACAATGAAAAGAAAATGAGACACCTTGTAGGGACTGGAACCTGGAAAAGTGAACAGGGCCTGTGGGTAGTTGTAGCCCCTACCATATGGGAGGGTGGGAATGAGTGAAGAGAAACTGTAATGGAGCAGGGGGGGATGGACGGACTTGCTCAGTAGTTCCAAAGCCTCCAGAATGCTGAGCTGCCTCTGCGTCCACAAGACGCTGGACTGCGTGGGTGTCTGCTGGTTGTGATTAACCATGCAGAAGGACCATGGAATACTCCCAGCAGCTCTTCCTCCCACCCACGGCAAAGGAAGAGGAGGCACGGCACAGTTGGCAGGACTCCAGCACTGCAGTCTCTCCAGAACTGCCCAGTGACACTGTCCTGAAACACCGGGGGAGGATGTGTTTGAGGGACTTCCCCAGGATCTGTAGGAAAGAGGCTCAGAGGCTCAAGGCTGACCTACAGTCTTCCTTGGTCTCTCAACGGACAGGCGCCATTTTCCACCTTCATTCCCCAGGTGCCTCTGTAACAGCACCTAGGACTCCAACATCCTTGTCTGCCACTCAAAGGCTTCCCTCATGAATAAATGTACTCACTCATCAGATTCTGCCTGCTTCACTTACTATACACTGGATACTGTTTATATGACTGCCTGCTGGTTTTCCTTGGCCACCCTCACCCCAGTCTGTTTTCTGTCCTTCTCTGCTTACAGGGACTGTCCTGAAAAATGTATCACCAGGTTCTCCTGTCCCTGGTTTTCGAGCTGGGCTCAGTTAATGGGAGCAATCGAGGGTCAGGAGGAACAAACGGGTTAAGTCATCTATCTCATCCAGCATGTGCGGGAGCCTCCCAGACCACCCTGCCCTTGGCTCCCAGGAGCCAGCTCCACGTAGTCTCTTTCCAAGATTTATCAGAACCATCTCGGGGATCAAGAGAATAGAAGGGCCAGAGGGATGGTATGTGAATTCTAGAACAGGTATCCTGACTAGCTCTGTGATATGGGACACTGAACAATCCTGGGGCAACACACACATGGTAACAAACCGAGGCCTCCTGTCACCAACCCTGTGGTGTGCATTAATGAGTGCCAGTCAAACCCCGGCACTTATAGCCTTGGATGTCTGCCCTGCAGAGACTGTTTAACAACAAATGTTTACTCTGGGGTTTTGTTTTACTTACTTGTTTTAAATAAAGTTTTTTTTTTATGTCTGTGTGCATGTATGAGGACAAGTGTGTGGGTGTATGTTAATGCCATGGCACATGCATGGTGGTCAGAGGACAATGTTCATGGCACCTGATTGTCATTCTGGCAGAGGTAAGAGGGGATGCGGAAGAAGCTAGTTTAACACTCTTGGTGAAATTCTAGGCCAGTGAGGGACCTTGTTTTCGATAAAAGGTAGAAGGCATTTGGGAACAGCAGGCACCTGAGGGTCCCTCGGTATCGGTCTCTATGAACACATGCACACAAGTGCAGGCATGCATTTGGATACATGCTCACATCTTACCCCTTTATGCATGCTTGCACACTCAAACACTCTGGAGCATGCTGCTTCCTGCCTGTTATAAGACAAAACTGTGAACAGGATGGATAGATAATCCTTAGAGTATTTTTTTTTTTAAAGACGGGGGTCTCTCTCTGTGGCTCTGCCTGACCTGGAACTTGCTACGTAGACTGGGCCGACTTTGAACTCACAGAGATCTGGCTCTGCTCTACACTCCAGAGCTGGTACTAAAGGCTTAAGTCTCTATTCTAGTAGGTAAAATAGACAGTACAAGAGCCAAGTACAGTACAAGCAAATGTGGGCTCATTAAGATCTTACATACCCACAAAGGGCCATGCATTGAAGACCTGGTCCTCAGCTTGGTGCCTCTGGGAGACAGAACTTTAGGAGAGGCATCTAGTGGGAGAGGCTAAGTCACTGCAGGTGTTGGTTTGAATGGGCAGTGTCCACCTGCTGCCCAGGCTCATGTTTTGAGTGCCTGTTTCCCAGCTGGTGGGAACATTTTGGTTGTGGAACTTTTTAGGAGATGGGCCCTAGTTGGTAGAAGGTCTCTAGAGGTCTTTGAAGATGACAGCCTAGTCCCTGGTTCTAGCCTTTTTCTGGTCCACCATGATATGAACAGACTCCCATAATAATTGGTGGTCTTGTGAACCTCTGTCTGTACATCTAGGCCACAACGTGAGCATCTAGGAGAGTGTTTGATACAAAGACCTATTATAAGGGAGCCCAGCCAACCCTGAGGCAGTGCAGGCGGCTCAGGTGGGGCTACCTTCTTACCAGTTTGGGTGTTCTTTCCATCTCTGTCCTAGCCACACCTGGGGGAGTCCCAGAGCATCCAAGACTGGCCCTTGAACCCCCAGTGGGGCTGGGCCCATTGTGCTGCTTCAGAAACCCTGCTGTTTTCTAAGATTGGGCCTGTGGGGACCATATTTTATCTGCTGCTGTTTCCCTCAACTCTCAAATGGACATGAAGATAATTTCTCACCTATTATTTTAAGAGCTCTATTACCTATCATGCCTCTCATCTTTGGGCAATTAACTTCCTATCCTAGAAAAGACGGGTATGTCAACTGCAGAGCTTCCTCAGAGGCCCATTTCTAGTACTTTCCTGGTCACCAGGGTTCCGGCTTCAGCTACTTGGTACCCTGTGGCTCTTGGCACCAACTAGCTCCTCTCCCAGGCCACCAACCCTCACGACTGGCTTTTCTTACTGTCTCGTACTGGACTCATAGCTTCTTTGCCTGTCTTGATCGACTCTGTCGGTTTGCATCCTCTACAGCCAGCCCCCCTCCTCTCTAGATCTGGGAACTAGGCAGTTCCAGGAGCCAGAGAGAAGGTCCTAAAGGAAGCCACAGATGGGGGTTTCCCCTGAGCAGAGATCCAACTCCTGGGCAACTATGGTCAGGTCTGTGCCATCTAGAAAGCGGTCCAGCTCACACCGCAGGATTTGGATGCTTCAGACCACAACTGCCTACCGGCTTGGGGCAGTGGATGTAACGGGCCAGGCTGATGATGAGGTCGTGTGTGATAGGGTCCACCAGGTTCCGGAAGCTGGCGTAGCGATACAGCACGTCATCCAGCGAGGTTGACTCCATGCCCAGGTCCTGAAAGAGAAGAGAACGCCCAGAGGTCAAGAGCCATCCAACTTACTTTGAGCATTTCCCTCTTAGGAACCTTCTACTGTAGGTGTCTTGGCTGTTAACTTCAGGAATGATGAAAGAAAGACACTACTCCCCCCTCCCACAGGGGGCACCACACTCCATCTACAGAACTTCCCCCGGGGCTCAAGAATGGCTGGAGTGTGGCCAAGAGTCGCAGGGTCCAGGAGCCCTGTTTCTACTGTTCTGGGTTGTTGGACTTTCTAAGACTCTCACACAATGCCAGGAACAGGCCAGTCCAACCCTCTCCCAAGCTTGAGAGTCCTGAGCTCACAGCTCTCTGCTCAGAGATAATGGAGCAGACACGGTTCACCTGGGGTTGTTGGCTTAGGCACTAAAGTTGCTAGGCTTTGAGCAAGGGGGTGGGATAACTGGCCAGGCTCCGGGAGAGGGGCCTTCTTGTTGTTTGGTGGGGTAGTCTAAACTTCAGGCACCTTTCTCAGGCCTGTAATCTTAGAGACACCTTTAAGGAAGGAGGAGCAAATCAAGAAATCTGGACCTGCAGATGAAGAAACAGAGGCTGGCTTTGGGGAGTGGGGTGGACCCAGGCCTCAGTCCCCACTCTGTTTTGCAAGGCCTGCTCATCGCTCACCCACTGCTGGGGTGAGCCAGGACAGTGATGATGGATACAGGATAGAAAGGGGGCCTTGGTTTTTGGTGGTTGCACCTGAGAGCAAAGGAGAATGCGCCAAGGATCCGGAGGGGCCAGGGCACCAAGCCCCATCTCCTGTAGGGCACTTCCTATCTCCCAGGGTTAAGGGCCAGTTTGGAGAGCTCTGCCTTCTAGTGGGCAGGCACCAGGCTTGGGGGTAAGCAGAGCGCTAAGTGCCATGTTCACCGTCAGTCTGCTTGGCACCCAGTGACACAAGGTGCCAGGTGGTTGAGCGCAGGGCCTTCTGAAGAGCTGGCTGGCAACTGTAACACTTGCCTTGGCCTCTGCCCTCTACCTGTTCAACCCCTCAGGAGCGATGCAGCCCCTCAGGTAATTTACCTAACAGCTCCAGTACCGTGCCCCCACTGTATAATGGAGACAGTGACCCTGGCATCAGAAATCAGTGAAGGAAACAGAACTAAGCAACATGTGCAACGCTTCTGGCAGGGACCGGTGCCCCCTGTGATTCCCCCAAACCCCTCCTGACCCTGTTTGCTCTTCACCCCTTCCCTGCCACACTTGCTGTTGCTCTGACCCATAGACCCATCTGAGAACGTGTTGAAAACCCTTCAACTCTTCAGAAAATACAGCCATCAGGGAAGGACAGGGACCTTGGCTACCAATCCCCTGTTGGCCCTGTGTCAGAGGGTGTGTTGGGCTGTGCAGAACTCTAGGACTATTACCTGGGAATGAGGAAGACACGCCTCTACCCTGACATTCCAAGGGCATCAGAAGGCCACGTGGTCCAAGGGCCTTAGCCTAGCAATCATCTCTGCTTATGGGTCAAGGCTCCCTTCTTGGGGACAGGAAGGCAGAGGAAAGTGTGTGTGTGTGTGTGGGGAAGCATGGTAGTGATCCCCAGGACTAGAGGCTAGGTTCACAGCTAAGGGAAGGAACACAGGGGTATGGGGGGGTCTTTCTTTTCTTTTTCTTGTCCTTCCTGTCCTTTAGGACAGCCCAGGTTGGCCTCAAACTTGCAACCCTCTTGCCTCAGCTTCCCAACTATTGGGAATAAAGGCCATGCCCAGCGAAGGGTTCTCTCTTCCTCTATACTGCTCCCCTTTGAGTGTCTGTCCCTCGCACGTGTACATCTGTCCCTGGGGTGATTCACACCCAATGTTCTCAGGCCCCTGTAGACTCTTTAGCTTACTGAGCAAGAGACCCCCTCCCCCCGTCACTTGGGATGTATTTTTTTTCTTCCTATGAAATGGGCAGGGTCAAGAACAAAAGTTAGCAAACTGTGTGCTGAGGTCCTGGGATTGGTGGGGGTGCTGAGGGAGGCAGAGAAGCTCTTAGTCTCAGATAAACGAATAAAACTATTGCTAAAGAGTTTGAAAGTGGGAGATTGGTGGGCTTCCCGCCCTCCGTGTAGTCACACTGGGTCCCATCTCTGCAGGCCCCCCCACATTCTAGGCCATCATATTCTTGGAAAGACCAAGAAATACCACTGGTTAACCCAAAGACTGGGCAGGCCTGCCTTTGTGCAGACTGCACCTCTCAAGGGCCTACTCCGGGCTGTTTCCTCTACACCTCAGCTCAGGAGCCCTGTGACTGTCGCTGGCTAGCTCTTAAAGGAGGATGCCCCCACCGGGAGTGGGGGTTTGGGTAACTGAATCACAGGGTAAGACCTTCCCAAAGAATTCTAGCTGGGGTGGAGCTTCCAAAGGTCTAAAGGCTGTAGCAGGAAACATCAGCCTGGGGCCAGACACAAACTTTCTTTTTTGTTCTTTATTGCTTGCTTGATTTCTGGCTGCAATTGTGTCCAAGGACGTTGGTGCCATTTCAGGACGTACCCTAGTATCTGGGTCTCTTCTCTAGGTCTCTCCCTCTAGCACAGTGCACTGGGGACTTTTGTGTCATGGTCCATAAACTGGACATGAGGGAGAGAAGCTAACTAGCCCCTCAGGGTGTCTCAGGTGACTGCAGCTTGGGCCACAGCCCTGGGGAAAGCAGCTCCCCTGACTGTAGGCACAAGGACACCAGTACTGTGAGAAGGTATTGGAAGGATCAAATCCAGAGGCAGCCCCTGCAGGTGCTAGCTCTGTAGGGGCTGGCTTGACCTGCACCAACGAGGCACCGGGGGATCTCATCTTCCTCACAGTAGCGGTGGCTCTAACCAGCACACTCTAGGAACTGGGTGCACAGATGGCTGCTCACCAGAAAGTCTGGGCGAGTGTTATCCAACAGCAGGCACTGAGTCACTGCTGGGGGAGCTCCGCTAGAAGGGTGTAGCTGGGCTAGCCCCAAGCCACGAACTGCTCCCTGACTTGAAAGGCTGTGTCTAGAGGTGACATCTTAAGGAGGTGGGGCCCCACACGACATGAGCTCAGATAAGGTTTGGGGAACATTCTGCAATGGGACAAGCAATAATATAAGCCTACGGCCAAGGCTATGGACTTCCAAAGGGCAAGTATAGATTTATACTGGAAGTCAGAGCCTTTAAAGCCCTTGGGAGGAGCCTGAGATCCTTGAGAAATCCGAGGCTCTTCAAGGGTCTCTTCCAGTAACATAACCTGTTACCCCGAGCCTTCTGCACAGATCCCAGGCCTAACAACCTGCTGTGACAGCCGGCACGCAGCAGCTGTAGCCCTGGAGACCAGCTGCTGCTAGGGAGCAAGGCACCAGACATTCGCAACAGGAAACAGCCCTCTTCTTGCGTCTTTATTTTCCTTTGGGAAATTCTTGTAAAAATCTGTTTCTCTCATATGTAAATTTGTTATCAATTTTTTAAAAAAATACAAAGAAGCAGCTTTGTTGATATGTGATCCACATACAATTTACTCATCTATAGGTCAGAGTCTGTGGCTGAGGCATAGTTAGTGGCAGATTGTATGCTCAGCATGTGTGAGGCCCTGGGTTCAATTTTCAGCAACAAAAAAAGAAAAACATTCATCGGCTTTTAGCATGCAAATTTGTGCAACTACCACAATAGATTTCAGAACATCTTCATTACCAGGAAACGCTGTAACCACTACCCTATTCCCAATTCTCCCTTCTCAGGCACAGGGCAATCAATCATCTACCTGCTTTCTGTCTCTAGTATTTCCTATTCTGGACTTCCTTCTCCTTTTGTTGTCTAACTATAACTATAGATCTTTCCAGAAACACTGCCCTCTTTTTTATTGCTACTAATTTTAAATTAACAAGCAAGTCCTTTAGAGCCCCTCCAAAAAAAGAGGATTTACTTAACTTAACCAGACATTGTGGCACACACCTTTTATCCCAGTCCTCTGAATTCAAGGCAGCCTAGTCTACTGAATGACAGTCAGGGATACAGAGAGAAACCCTGTGTTTAGAAAACAAAACAACCCACCAAATATTTACTTATTTTTATTTTATGTGAACGAGTGTTTGCCTGAATGTATGTGTACTGCATGCATGCCTGGTACTAGCGAGGCCAGAGGAGGGAATTGGGGGTACAGTCAGTAGTGAGCCTCCATGTGGGTGCTGGGAGCTGAACCCAGGGAAGGCTATGACTGCATCCTGAAAAACTCCTCTGGATATATAGCTAGCTTTGCCTATTACTACTATGCCCCACCCTCCAGTGAAGTGCCTGGCCCATGTGGGCAGATTATGTGGTGGTACAGTAGAGAGGAGCCCATGCCCACAGCTGGTGTCTGAGAGTAAAAATATTTTCAATCCAAGGGATGGGACCCTAGCTTTTCCATCTGAGAGAGCTCGCAACATGGGGACAAGGACCCAGGAACTTGCCTCCCTGTATTTTCTGTTACTATAAAAGAATGCCTGAGTTTGCATAACTTATCAAGAAATTTATATTTAGCCCATGTTTCTAGAGACTGGGGAGTTCAATGCAGGGTGGTCACACTTGGCAAAGGTCTCTCACTCTGATGTGACACTGCAGACAGCATCACACAGCATGAACCCGAGCAGATAAAGCACTGACCCACTTTGTAACAACCTGTGCATGAGAGAGAATCCATTCCCATCTGTGAGAGAAATATTAAAAGCTCTTTAATGTCAACACTCGTCTGGGCCAGCACATTCCTTCTGCAGCCTGTTACTATAACTGGGGGCTTCAGATCTAGGTGGCTGCTATTGCTGTCACTGTCACAGTTATTTTCCCCCATTTCGCATGTGTGTACGACAGGCAGACCTATGTGCATGCTTTTGCATGTGTGTGGGTGCATGAGCACTGCATAAGGCTGGTGTCAGCAAGTGCCTTTGCCCTCCCACCTGTGCACTGAGGCAGGCTCTCTCAATCAAATCCAGAGCTCGCTGCGATGGCTGGTCTTGGTATCTGTCTCTGCCATCTGAGGCTGGAATTGCAGGTTGGCTGACACGCCTACTCCATAGGTTTGTGGCTGTGGCGGTTTGGATGAGAATGGCTCCCATTGGCTCATGTGTTTGAATACTTGGTCCTGTTGGTGGAACTGTTTGGGAAAGATCAGGGGTGTGGCCTTGTCCGAGAAGATGTGCCACTGGGGGGCAGGCTTTGAGGTTTCAAAAGCCCAGGCCACACATACCTAGTTAGCTCTCTCTGCCTGGTACTTGTGGATTCAGATATAAACTTTCAGCTACTGCTCCAGAGCGGTGCCTGCCTGTGCTATGTTCCTACCATGACAGTCATGGGCTCTAACCCTCTGGAACTGTGAATCCCAAATCAAATGCTCTATTTTATAAGTTGTCTTTGTCACAGTGTTTTGTCATGGCAATGGGGACGTGACTAAGACAGTGGGTTTCTGGGGATCTGAACTCCTAATCCTTAATGCCTACAGGGCAAGCATTTTAACAGAGCTGCCTCCCTAGCTTCTATTATTATATTGGTGTTACTTTAAATGTGAATGTAGCATGCTGACCAAAACTGGCAGTGGATACTCAGTTGTGCACTCAATGGCACCCAGAGCTCAACACTGGGCTTGCATACTCCCCATTGCTTCTTGCCTCCTGCCCACTGAGACCCAGACCTTCACTCTGGATCTTGTCCTCAGTCACCCATTCCCCTCACAGTAGGCAGAGGGCTCTTTCCTGACACAGATGATGAAACTTCCGTTATGTCGAAGTCACACCTGAAGACAATTAGGCTCAACAGAAACTTCAAAATGTCAGGTATTTGGCCATCCGTGGGTATTCAGTAATGCAGACCCTGGAGGCTGTTGTAGTTTTGTTTCTCCAGCTACTTTTCCAACACCAGGATTGTATAGGCCTCTCTTTGACACTAAACCCTAGCTGTGTCTCCCAGGAGGCCAATAAGAGCTGGTATTGTCATGATGCTCTCTGTCATCAAATAGGCATCCCATTCACGATGATCTCAAATTTCTAGAAAATGTCCCGACTCTCCAACTACCCCTAATGTCCCACAGCTTCCCAGTACCCACCCCTGCCTCCCAAACCCTAGTCACTCAATTTTCTGCTCCATAGAAACCGACCTGTCTTCTTTGTAGATCCAAGAGGTCCTGCCCTCCATAAGGCCCCCAGAAGTAATGAGCACTGGGAAGGAGAGAAGAAGCTGGGACATTTGTGTGTTCCTGGTAGTGTGAACTGGGGTGGCCTCTGTAGAAAGTGGTATGGTAGTTTCTAAAAGATTAAATGCAGGATTATCATAATATCCAGCAGTTCCATGTCTGGATACACAGCCAGGAGAACTGAAGGCAGGGTCTCAGAGACACTGCACACTCATGAGAGGAAAGGGAACATTAATGTGAATGCCATAAGCTAGCAATGGAAGGGGCAAATCCTGTGTGGTCCACCTGCATAAGGCCTCTATAGCAGTTAACAGAGACACCACAGCAGTGGTTGCCTGGGAACGGGCCGGGGATTGTGGGACCACTGATCAACAGATGCTGAGTTTCAGCTTTGCAAGGTGAGCTCTGGAGACATGCTGAGTTTCAGCTTTGCAAGGTGAGCTCTGGAGACGAGCTGCATGGTGTGATGAACTTTACACTTAACTTGAGAGGGGCTGGGCTGCGGCTCAGCAGAAGATGCTCGCACGACATGCTAAGGTCCTAGGGTCATCCCTAGCACCACATCAAAACACTAAAGTTAAACTGATAAACTTTATATCATGTATGTTCTGCCTCCATTTGAAAAAAGAATGCAAGACCCAGGCCAGCAAATATACACACTATCCTAGGCAGGAAAAAGAAAACACATATATGCCTGGCTTTCCCAGTCCTATTTATTACACTTGGTTATTATGTTTGGTTGTTAAAATTTCTTTTTCCTTAAGAGTCAAGACCTTACTATGTTGTTTTCCCTGGTCCTAAACTCCTGGGCTTAAGGGATCCTCCTGTCGCAGCTTCTAAAGCAGCTGGGATGAAAGTGTGTACTTGATTGCACATTAATTTTTTTTTCTGTGTGTTCAATGGTGAATATTTCTCTTCTAAATCACTGTCAAGAGAAAACTTCCAAGGAAAATTGATGTTGGCTCTCAATGCGTCTATGTTTATCTTTTCTGGATAATTTTCAGTAATTTGTGGTCTCGGGGCCTTCTACACTTCTGAGCTCGCTTTCGGTGGTATCACTGCCACATTTACCGTTGCTGGGAAGGATGGAAAAGTCAGCTAGCATTCCAGCTCTCTGGGGTTCTCCTTTTGCTCACTAATCTTCCTTAGCATCTCATTTTGTGCCCCCCACCCCATCTTGATCTCTTGTCCTTTCCCACCGAGTTCATTTCCTTGGGATCCTGCAGTTCAATTTCAGAGATGAGGCTCAGGTTCCATGCTAGTTATCCTATTTCCTTTCCCCACCTCCACTTGCTCAGTCCTGAAGGTGATACCTGCAGACACCTAAGAACTTCAGAATGGCCTTCTCCTGGGAGCTGAGTTTAGCTCAGGCTGGCTAGGCGTTGGGCTGTTGTGACTGATTTGGAAAAGGGACAACTCAGATCTCCACATCAATGGGTGCAAAATAGGCCAGGTCCAGGGACTGCACAATGTGGCTGCAGGGCATTTTCAGCACTGTGCTGACCATGTACGGACAGCCTTCACACACACCCCTCTACTGTCACTCTTCCTGCGTGTGGACTTTGAGCCGCTCCGAGAGGATGCAGACACAGGCATGGGAGGGGACATGTAGAGGGGAGAGCACCCCCAAAACATCACTCTAAGGCCAACCTCTGACCTGTGGTTGGCAAAATTCTCAGGCTGAGGGAGAAAGTGGCTTCTGACCTTTCTTCAGGAAGCTTGTATCCCTTCCTTCTAGGACCAGCTCCACGAGCTGTCTGTGTTTGCAGGGTTCTCACTGTTGGTCCTCTGTTTTGGAGAGGGGCTGTGAAGGGAATTCTACAGGAGAAGTCATAGAGGGGACAGCTAGGCACTTTCTACTTTAAATCCCAACTCCCCCTTTTTTTCAAAGACCTGCCCTGTAGGGAATAAGCTAGTATCTCCTCCAGGCATGACTCCACAGTTTCTGCATCAACACAGTGGGGAGAGGAGGGAGGCTGCCTCTCTGAATACTAACTGGAGTGGCAGACAAGGGCCCAGATGCCTTACGGACATTGCCACAGTCTCCTGAGTGCAAAGCTGCCTAATGAGCTTGTGACCAAGCACAGTCCCCCATCCCCCCCAACCCCTGCAGAAAGAAATTAATTAATGTCCAGAGGGCAAACAGGAAGCAGCTAGGCAGACTCTCCTCCAGGCTCAGTGGCATCCAGGCAGCTTTTTAAAAAAAAATATTTATTTAGTATACAATATTCTGTCTGTATGTCTGCACCAGACGTCATTACAGATGGCAGACGTCATTACAGATGATTGTGAGCCACCATGTGGTTGCTGGGAATTGAACTCAAGACCTTTGGAAGGGCAGGCAATGCTCTTAACCACTGAGCC
>LOEQ01010358.1:30655-43782 GCA_001685075.1 Bramus lutescens | reverse complement strand
CACCTTCCTAGACCTCGATGGATGGGGGAGGACCTTGGTCTTCCCACAGGGCAGTTAACCCTGCCTGTTCTTTGTAATGGAAATGGAGGGTGAGGGAAGATGGAAGGAGGGGGAGGGAATTGGGAGGGGGCAGGAGGTGGATATTTAATAATAATATTAAAAATTCAATAAAAAAGAATAAAAGTTGTTTCTACATTGTAATCGGGAAGAAAATAAATATATGCAAACGGTTGAGAACCATTAGTGAATCAAGAAAAAAAAAGAATCAAAGAAACTGCTCCACTGTAGAATTGTGGTTTCTGATTTTTGAAACCAGCTCTATTTTTACTCTATATGTTAATACACAAGAATACCTTTTCTCCCTAAAGGGATTTTTTTCTTTTACAGAAAATGTATGATCAACATTAAAATCCATATTCTGATATATTTATTAATTTTATAAGGGTAGAATAGTATATGTAGCTCCACTGACAGCAAATTTTCCACCAATCAATCCCAGCTTTGGAGACACTTTCAGTTGTCATGACAAAAGGATGGAGAGAATGCTACTTGTATCCAGGCAGGTAGAAGAGTCCTGCAGTGCACACAGTAGTGGTTGCTCCTCCACAACAAGGAGCATGAAGAGAGCTACTGCTGGAGAAGCTCTGCAGTAGAGAAGGAGCTGTTTTGCTCGGCTCTAGTAACTTACTGACTACAACAATGCCCATGGCCCACGAAACACCCCAAAACACTAAAAAATAAATGAACACAAATTTTTTCCTTGGAATTCATGTTGACACTACTAATGGCCCATTTTTTACAATGCTTATTGTTTTAATTGTACCTAATGTGTGTATTACAGGCAGAGGTTAGATAAGGATAATTGTGTGTTCCTCCGTATTCTCTACCTTATTCTCTTGAGACAGGATTTGCCATAGAACCTGGTTTGCCTCCTTGTTTGCAGGCCAGAAAACTTCTGTTGGGATCAACCTGTCTACATCCCTGAACTCCCAAATACAAGCATATGTGGTCAGGAATAGCTTGTTTTTACATAGATTCTGGGGATCTGAACTCGTGTCCCCATGCTTAAACAGCAAATGTTCTTACCCACTGAGATATCTCCCCATTCCCAGCCCCAAAATATGTATCTTGCATTCAATCTCTCTTGCAAACTAAATTCTGGAGCTTCACAGCACTGATTATTTAAAAAGTCATCAAGGATCCTATCAGTGTAAGGACTTCCTGGTATGTCCGACTCCTAAAGATAACATAATTTGCTACTATGAGTCTTTCAGTATCTGTTAATTCTATTTGTTGTTGCTGTTGTTGATGATTTGATAGAGTCTCAGTATATAGCCCTGGCTGTCCTGGAGCCTGCTAAGTAAACCAGGCTGGACTCAAACTCATAGAGTTCTACCTGTCTCTAACTCCTAAGTGCTGGGATTAGAGGTGTGCAACACCATGCCTGGCTCGGGATCTGCAACTTCTAATAGTAAACTCAAGATTTGGAACTCAGAAACCAATAAATACAACCATATTTTGCTGTTGGTTTAATTGTTTTTGATTGTTTGAGACAGAATCACCCTTTGTAGCCCTGGTTGACCTAGAACTCACTATATATATCACAAAGATTCACCTTTTCCTGCCTTCCAAGTGCTGAGACTAAAGGCCTGTGTCATAGTACTCAGAGGCCACATTAAACAAACAACTGTTTCAAGCATAAATTACCAAGTAGATGGTGACATGACTTCTAAAAAAGGCCAATGTGCCTTCCACCACAAAGCTGATCATGCAAACATATGCTAAAACAATTAGTATGTACAGAACAGTATGCTGAAACAATACAGAAAATGTTGTAGCTTAAATGCATCATATAAATTTTATATCCTCTATAAACTTAAGTTGATATTTTATCTTTCCAACCTTTTTAGATACATCATGTCTCAGCTCTTGTACAGGGGACTCATTTCCAGCTTTTTGTGCTGTGTTCTCTGTTTCCTGTTTAAAGAAGGAAAGAAACACCAAATGATGACTTTTATGTAAAAGTCTCCTCAAAAAGGATGTAAGAGGAGAAATAAAGCATTCTTAAATCAAAGAAGACATGAGCTTGTGTTTAAAACTAAAACACAAATAATATTAAACAAAGCGAAGAAACATAAAAAATGCCAACAGATAGTATGACATCTATGACACTGGATTTGCAAAAAAATAAAAAGTAGTAAATTTGTAATTTTTAAATGAAAAATTGAGCCTAATTTTCAGAAAGATTTATTTCTATTTTATATGTATGGGTATTCTGCCTGAGTGTATGCATATACACAATATGGACGCCTGTAGAGGCCAGAAGCCACTGCGTCCCACAGAACTAGAGTTGCAGAGAGTTACGAGCTGCCACAGGGGTGCTGGGATCTAAATGTTGGTCTTCTGAAAGAGCAGCAGGTTACTCCAGACCCCTCAGCTTATCTTTTTAACACTGAAAACTAATAGAGGGCCAGTGAGATGGCTCAGAGGGCAAAAGAGCTTGTCACAAGCCTGAAAACCTGAGTTCAATCCCTGGGGAACACACAGCCTGGAAGGGGAGAACCAACTCCTGTAAGTTGCCCTGTGATCTCCAGAGTTGAGATTAACATGCATGTGCCCCCAGTAATAATAATTTTAAATTTTAAACATTTAATAGATGATAAGAAGTCCAGAATATCTTTGTAGCTAGAAAACATTAGGATCAAAAATATTTTCCTGGGGCTAAAGAGATGGCTCAGTGATTATGTACACTGAGCTGCTCTTCCAGAGGATACAGGTTCAATTCCTAGAAACCAAATGGTGACTCACAACACAAGAGTCTGTGACTTAGGCTCCTCCAGGATAATCTAATACCCTCCTCTGACCACTGCTGGCACTAGGCAAGCAAGGGGTACACAGCTATGCATGCAGGCAAAACACTTATACACTAAATAAATAGTTGTTAAAAATATTTTCCAAAAGTATTACTATATAAATATATAAAAATAAAAATCTTATGACACAGAAAAGCATATTTTGAGAATATTTTTAAATTCTATATGCTTTAGATAAAAAGAAGCAAGATTAAACCAGAAGTTAAATGAAGGTTTTCAAAACACTAAAAGATGAATAAAATTGCCGGGCAGTAGTGGCACACACCTTTAATCCCAGCACTCGGGAGGCAGAGACAGGCGGATCTCTTTGAGTTCCAGGCCAGCCTGGTCTACAAGAGCTAGTTCCAGGACAGGCTCCAAAGTCAGAGAAACCCTGTCTCGAAAAAGTGGAAAAAAGAGGAATAAAATTAAACCCACCAAAAATACATTTATGTGTGTATGTGTGTATATGTATATTTATATGCACATATATACAAACATGTGGGAAGTTAGAAAGGTAGACATAGACACTGTATTGCTACTAGAGTAAAATAATCATTCCATATATTTATAAATCTTGCTTTTTATATTTATAAAATGATAGCAATTTAAATGTGACTTCTGATATAATGAAATATCTATTCATAATTCTTCGTCACAGAGCTTCTTAGAGGAAGGCAGCTATAACTTTCGAAGACAAGTGATATAAGGCATATAGAATATATATATGTATGTATTAAGATAGGACTTATAAAATTATCAGAATTATTTATATGAATATTAATTCTAAGATGAAGTTTTGCCAAAGATTACTACTGTTTAGTATAATTGAGTAAAATTTTCTACTGAAAGTTTTTATAGTCTTGAAACATTTTCAATCTCAAGTTTGTTTCTTTGGATTCCTCAATATTTCGGGAATACTATTAATTTTATTATAGAATCTGATCAAGGATCATTCCCCTATGGAATCTTAGGTATCAGGTAACATCTAAACTCTCTCACAGCCCATGAGGGCTTAACATGATGTGGCCCTCTTCCTACACACTCATGTACATCTCATCACTACCCCCAACACCTAGGTTCAGTAAACCCTTGCTATTCGGGTTCAAGTGACATTTTTGTCATGGAGGGCTTGCCTGACCATCGTTTAAAAATATTTATTTGATTTTATGTGTATGTGTGTGTCTACTAGTGGAGAGATACGGGAGCTTGGAGCAGGAAGATTAAACAGGGAAGAGGAGAGATGAGAGCAGTAAGGGAGAGAATGTGTAGAGGGACAACTAACACTAAAGGCCACATGAAAACAGTGCCCCAACTAGATATCTTTCATCATCAAGTGAAAACAATGCCAGGAATAGGCTATATCTAGTTGAATCATTGGCCAAAGGGGCCCCTAAACATTGGCTATTGCCAAGGCTATTTATTGGTTGCTCTCCACAAACTGATGGCAAGGTCCTATTGCTGAAGACAATTCTTACACATCTTACTCAACACGGAAAATTTGAGCTGGTGCCTAACTAGAGCCTTCACCCCTACTGACTAGTGTTTATGGTACTCTGCACGCTACCAGGAAAAAAGGTAACCATCTACAAACCCCGCGATCTACAATGATGACCTACTTGCAAGATACACGGGACAGTTGTGGTGCAAACATGGGAGAAACCAACAACTCTCTGATTGGATTTAAGACCTACTCCATAAGATGGAAACCACGCCTAACACTGCTCAGGTGGCTGTGAATGGATCTAGAGGAAAACAAAATACTATTGGATTGCTAAAGAAACATAGCAATAAAATGACACCTAATGCAATTTTGTTATACCCATAAATAGTGCTTCCCTCAGCAATCATCAGAGAAGTTTTCTCTTGCAGTAGATGGTAACTAACAGACAGACCAACAACTAGACAATGTGGAGAGAGTGAGAAATTTTGGAACACTCAGTCTTAAATGGGATGTCTTCATCAAACCCTTTTCCTCAGAGCTCAGGAAGCTATACAGAAGAGGAGGCAGAAAGATTCTAAGAGCCATAGGGGATGGAGACACCATTGAAATAGTGTCTTCAAGACACAACAGGACTGATGGAGGGAGGGGAGTAGAAAAAATGTAGAGCTCAATAAATATCAATAAAAATATAAAAAGACCCCATCACAAGCCCAAGAAGTTATATTGCATTAACAACCACTCACACAAAAAATTAGTTCTCTACCAAATGGAGTCTCAATGGGGATATTTAGTACACATAAAGGCAGATTCTATGCTCAGCAGTCAATGGTCAACACAAACTGAACTCAGTGGTATTTTGTAGACTTTTTGACTCATATTGCTTTGTTTGGACTTTTTTTTTGCTGGCATTTTGCTTGTATAATATGGTTTTCTAATTTTGTGCTTTTATGGATTTTGGTTGTGTGTATGTGTTTTTTTATGGTTTGTTTTTTGTTTTCTAAAGAAAGAGAGAAAGAAAGTGCATAGAGTTAGGGAGGTAAGGGAAGTGGGGAGGATCTGGGAGGAAGGGAGGATCTGGAAGGATTTGGGGGAAGGGAAGCTGTGATCAGAATATACTGTATGAAATTTTTTCAATAAAAATAAAAATTAACTTAAAAATGAGAACAACATGCTTATTTATTTAATTTTATGTACATGTGAGTGTGAGTGCATTTATGTACTGCATGACCACAGTGCCCATCAAGAGCAGAAGGTTTTAGATCCTCTGGAATAGAAATTATAAATGGTTGCGAACTACCATCTGGGTGCTGGGAACCACACCTGGGTTCTCTGTAAGAGCAATAAGCACTCCTACCCACCAATCAATCTCTCCAGACCTTTTTACTGACGATCTTAAAGTAACTTTTCAGAATCTGAAATGAACTTTGTTATTTGCTTAGTTTTTTTCTTCCTGTCCCATTAGAGTATAACAACTGTCTATAGTTATGGATTCTATTGCTGTGAAGAGACACTATGACCATGGCAACTCTTAAAAAGGAAAGTGCTGTGGGACAATGGTCTGTACCTTGTCACTTATATTTTAAATAAATGCTGATTGGCCAGTAGCCAGGTAGGGAGTATAGGCAGGATGACCAGGCAGGAATTAGAGTCAGGGCAATGAGAATTCTAGGAAGAGGAAAGTTCTTTCTGCAGTTGTGACCCAGCCTCAGAGGAAGCAAGATGTGACTGCCTTGCAAAAAATGGTACCGAGCCACATGGCTAACACAGACAAGAATTATGGGCTAATATAAGGTATTATAAGAAGCCTGAGCTAATGGGCCAATCTGTTTATAACAAATGTAGAGCCCTGTATGATTTCTTGGGACTAATCAGCTGGGGGACTCGGTGGGACAGAAACCTCTGTCAACAGGAAGGCATTTAACTATTGTGGCTTGCTTTCAGTTTCAGAGGTTCAATCCATTATTATCACAGCAGGAAGCATGGCAGCATGCAGGCAGACATGGTGCTGGCTGTATCTTGATCAGAAGGCAACAGGAAATCAATTGAAACACTGGGTGACATCTTCAGCATAGGAAACCCCAAAGCCCACTCCCACAGTGACAGACTTCCTCCAACAAGGCCATATCTACTCCAACAAAGCCACAGCTTCTATTCGTGCCACTCCCTATAAGTTTATGGGAGCCAATTACATTCAAACTATCACAACGACCACAAGAACAAGGACGCTGCTTCTTGAGTCTACCTTGTTTATCAAATATCTCAAATGGTGTCCAGCACTAAATAATCACTGATAAATAGTGAAGGTGGAATAATGTATATTCTGGTTTTCCTTTGGTAAATATATACATAATATATACATCTTAAGTTTATATATCCTTTAATTGATTTCTGAATTTAAACTTTATTTGTTGAAATATCATCTCACTATATAGCCCTGGTTGCTCTGGGATTCACTGTATAGAGCAAACTCAAACTGCACTCATAGAGATTCACCTGNAAGCGCTGAGATTAAAGGCGTGTTCCAACTATGCCCAACCTGTTTCATTTAATGAAGTACTTTTTCCTTTTATCTTTGTGATTATAATATAACATTTTTCCCTTCCCTATCTTCCTCTCAAACTCTGCCATATACTTGTTGTTACAAATTCATGGCATCTTTTTCATTAGTTGTTATTATATACATATGTGCACATAGATATGTATTCCTAAATATAACCTGCTCAGTCTATATGATGTTACTTGTATGTAGGCTTTCAGGGCTGAACATTTAGTATTGGATAACCACTTGGTGTGTTTTTCCCTGGGGAAGACTATCCTACTCTCAGTATTTCCTAGTTTTCTGTAGTTCTTTGTGTAGGTCAGAGGCCTTGTACAAAAGGAAGTACTTATTAAAAACATGCATTTATTTACATATTTTTAAGTTTGTTGTTTTTCCTGCATGTATATATGTGCACTGTGTGCATGTCTGATCCTCTGCAACTGAAGGACTAATAGCTATAAATCAAATGTACATGCTGGAAATCAAACTTGAGCTCTCTTTAAGAACAAGTGTTCTTTTTTTTAAAGATTTATTTATTTATTATGTATACAACATTCTGCCTCTGTGTATGCCTGCATGCCAGAAGAGGGTACCAGAACTCATTATAGATGGCTGTGAGCCATTGTGCGGTTTCTGGGAACTGAACTCAAGGCCTCTGCAAGAGCAGCCAGTGCTCTTAACCACTGAGCCATCTTTCTAGCTCCAGCCTAGTTTTAAACTTAAGAAGATCTAATCAAAACTATTTAGTAAGATTACGTGGACAAGATAATGAATATCTGAAAGATCATTTTTAAGCATAGTTACCACATAGCACCATCACTCCTACCAATTTTAAGTATTTAATTTAATTATCCTCTGTTTATTACCTGGAAAATCAAAAGCCTTTTACAACATAATTTAAAGGAAAATTTCTTCATTTAAGCTATTAAAAATTACACGAAAATTTCCTAGGCCCCCACTTTGATTTGTTTTAATTAGTATTTACAAAGATCCTAGGTTAGCACTCTTACACTGAAAAAAACTGCTAAGCAGTAATTAGATTTCTATTTTATATAGCTTACCAAAGCTCTTTTGGACTTTGCACTTGAAACGTAGCAAGCTGCTAAGTCACAAGTTAAAAGGGGTCATATAGCACCAGCCAAAGGACCTGATCTCCAGGGAAATGAAGTCAATCAGAAAGTTTCTTAGTAAAATCTAAATATACATAAGTCAACTATAATTTCACTGAAAGAAAACCAAAGTAGTTGGCTATATATAGCCCTAGATCCTTCTGATAACACCTGTCAGGCTGGGAAGATAAGGCAATAGAAGTAAAGTATGTGACAAGACAGCATCGTCAAGTTAACGATACTTGAGACACTCTTTAGTATCTTCTTATAGGGTGGAATATTCTTTAGTAAAACACAAAACTAAGTCCCTACTTTTCCAATATCATGTTTTTTCTCTAGTCTGTATATATCATAGTATCAGAAACATTTTAGTAAAAGGTATTATAATTCATGATTCAGTTTTTAGTCATCCATGTAGAAGTTATGCTCTACTTGTGTTGACTAATATAGTTGCTTATACTTTCCCTATTATAGGACTTGAACATTTTACTTTTAATACACACGCTTTCCACTCCCAGTTCACCCATAAAACCTATACTATTTTCCCCTCCCAGGAATATCCATGCCCTCCCCCAGTCCCTTCCTGTATACTTAACCTCTCTGTGGCTACAGATCATAGCTTGGTTATCATTTATTTAATGGTTAATATCCACATAAAAGTGAATACATATCATATCTATCTTTCTGCATCTGGGTTACTTAACTTAGGATGACTGGACAGGAACAGGAGGAACAGGTTGGGAGGAAGAGGGAAGATGTGGTTAAGGGAAGGAATGCAGAGAGAGACAGAATTGTGGGGCATTTGGTGGTATGGAAACCTAGTGTAGTGGAAAAGTCCAAAAAATATACGAAGGTAATAATAATGAAGACTCAAAATAATGAGGGAGACAGAGTCCCAACTAGCCATCTCTTGGGGTCCTATGAAAGTCCCCAAGCAATAAAGGCTATTGCTAAGACAACAGGTTGCTCCTCTCAAACAGACAGCAAGGACTCTTTGTTGAAGACAACATCCACGCAACTCACTAAATATGATGGAGAGGTCAATCCGGTGCCTGCATAGAACTTTCACCCCTACGTTCTAATGTCTTTGGTCTGGGAAGGTACTCTTCAGGCTACCAAAGGAGAAACATAAAATCCAACCCATCCACAAAACGTTTGATCTATAATGCTGTCCTGCCTACTAAATAAGCTAGGGCAATGGTGGCACAAAGCTTGTTGGAGTAGCCAAGCAGTATCTGATTTGACTTAAGGCCCACTCTAGGAGATAGAAATCATACTTGACACTGCTTTGGGTGACCAAGAACCAGAGAGTAGATAGCCCAGAGACCTAGGGCAAAATCAAACACTAACTACTGGTTTAAAAAAGAAGAAGTAGTCATAAAATGACTCCTAATTATATACTGCCATACTCATAGATCAGTGCCTTATTTGCCCAACATCAGAGAATCTCCCTCTTGCAGCAGATGGGAATAAACACAGAGCCATACAATACCCTCAGCCATACATTATGCAGACAGCCAGGACTTAGAACACACAGCTCTAAATGGGATGTCTCAATCACATCCCTCTACTCAGGACTCAGAGAACCCTGAAGAAGAGGAGGCAGAAAGAGTGTAAGAGCCAGAGGGGATGGAAGACACCAGGAGAACAGGTCCTCTAAATCAACTGAGCAAAGCTCATATGAACTCAGAGACTAAAGCAGCAAGGACAGTGCCTATACAAGGTCCTCTGCACACATATTATAGCTTTCAGTTTAGTATTTTTATGGGACCCTGAGTATGTGAATGAGTGGGTCTCTGATTCTTGTGCCTTCTCTTGGGGGTTCTTTTCCTTTCCTTGGTTTTTATCTGTCAAAACGAAAAAATTAGAGATGGAAAACAAATTTGGAGATGATGTGGGGCATTTGCAGCATGTTAACTATTAAGCGGTAGCACAAGAACTGTGTTGATGACACAGTTCTGCATCTTGGTTGTGGTGGTTACACAGACACACACACAGAAAATACTGACATTCACACTGAACCAATGGTAACTAAAACCAGAACTCTTGGTTTTGATACTGTTCTATAATTAAGTTATAACCATCAGGGAAACTAGCTGAAGGATATGCAGAACATCATACTATATTTGTAGCTCCCTGTGACTCCATACTTATTTTGAAATTAAGAAGGGAAAAAGGGAACACTATCCATTCTCATATTTATTTACTAAATACGTACATTTGCTATCTAATTTTAGTCAAGTAAGGACAGTCTTTAATTACTGGTGTAAAGTAGATTCTCTAAACCTATTTGTTATAACCTAGAAATACCTTAGAGCCAAGTAGCCTTGAAAACCTATAAGTATAAAAAGCATTCGCTTCTAGAAATAAAGACTAGGAGGTAGGGGATGAGGAATAGGAGGAAAGGCTCTTTTCATCATGTTTCTTTTGCTCTATAGATATTTAACCCATTTCTATGTGTTATTTTAAAACATGTTTTATGAAATTATTAAGTAGAAAGCTATAAAATACAAGGAAGAATTATGATAGAACCTTTCTTAAGCATTCAGTTAAAGAAAAAGGAAAGAGTTTTAAACTCTCTTATACATTATTCTCATTTTCCTTTATAATCTCTCCTCCTGAGAAATGATAGCCTAAATTTTGTTTATCATTATTCTGCTTTCTTCCCAGTTTGATGTTTATATCTCCTTTTTCCTTTTTCCTTTTGTTTGTTTATTTGATGGAGACAGGGTCTCATGCAGAACAAGATGACCTCAAATCCACTATGTAAACAAAAATGATTTTGAATTTTTTATTCTTCTGCCTCCATATCTCTAGTGCTTGGATTATAGGCATGAGCCATTGCCATAGAATAATCCTTTTGTACACTGTGACAATATATTGCTCTCATTGGTTTAATAAAGAGCCCACTGGCCAAGAACTAGGCAGGAAGAGGTTAGGCAGGAGGGCCAGACTGAAAGAACACTGGGAAGGAGGGCGGGGTCACCAGCCAGCCACAGAGGAAGCAGGAGATGAACATGCCGTGGTGAAAAAAAAGGACCACCACATGGTAGAGCACAGGTAAGAAATATGGGTTAATTTAAGATGTAAGAGTTAGTTAAGCAACAAGCCTAAGCTATTGGCCAAGAATTTATAAATAATAATAAGTCTCTGTGTGGTTATTTGGTAGCTAGCTGGCAGGACAGAAAAGCCTGCCTACAAGTCATGATGCCCAATTTTATGGGGTAAGGTGATTGAATCAAGAGACTTCTTTGTGGTATACTTTTGAATTTAACATAATGGAATCACAGTGCACATATTTTTCTGTGTCTTGTACCTCCAATCATTACTCTGGTTTTGAAACGCATTTGGGTTTTGTATATAATTAATTCATTTTTACTTCTGTAGAATGTTCCAAATAAATATAATGTATCTAATGTATATAAAAGAAGGTATGTGTATACATATGCATATATATGTAGAGAATGTTCAAGAGTGTACATACAAAATCATATAATACACATATCTCAATACTTATTATATATGATGTATTTAATGTAAAAAAATTTTCACGATACTTTTGTATTTAAAATGGTTATCTCTTAGGGGCTAGGATATAGCTCAGTGACTGAGCCTTTACCTAGAATGTGCTAGGATCCATGTTTGATCTCCAGTATGACAAAAAGTAACAAAGCAAAAAAGGCTACCAATGACAAATTGTCACAACAGAAAATCTCTTTCCTTAGAAATAAGACCAGTATTATTATTTTACTTATACACTATTAATATTGTTAAAATATGTGCCCATAGGAAGCATAGAAGTATTTTTGTTATTCTGTATTTTTTTTCTTTTTTTAAAATACTAGGGTCTGAACCTAAGGTCTTATATATACTAGGTAAGTACTTTATGCACTTCGATCTATATAGTGTTCTTTCATTTTTTAAATTATAAATAAAATAAAAATAATATTTAAAAATTATATATAACTGTGCTTATAGCACAATATTTATATAAGTTTTCATAGATTACCAGATAAATAATTGGTAAATCAGAGTATAACGACAATGTTCTTGAACAAAAAATAACTTTAAAAAAACAGTAGCAAGGAGGTGACAAATACCAAAATCTCTGAGAAAATACAACTAACCTTGACTGATGAAAGTCCAACTTTTTCTGGAGACCTGTTCAGAAACAAAAGATGGTATTAGATTGAAGAAACAAGAAAGACTTCTACATACTAAAAAAGACAAACTTGCATTTAAAAAATTAGGTATATATTTTGTTACTGGAAAATCTTACTTTTGTATAACAAAATATGGAAAACAAAAGAGCAGGGAAGAAAGTTAAATCAGATATTAATAAGCTTACCATCATCTGTCTTCATAACACATATACAATAGGGAGCTTTGTACATAAGAAACTGTACAACTCCACAATAAGATTCCTTAAAATGATTTTTCTAAATGTGAAACTGTGGGTCGAAAGTATAAAAATTTTAAATTTTTAGGAAGCTTTCAGACTGCTATCCAGAATAATCACACCAATTATGCTCTCACTACTTTAAGAATGCCAGTTTAATACCATCACCGAAAATGAGTGCCATTTACAGTTCTTGCCAATTTGATGAACAAATGTACATATCTGTCTTATGTTATACTTCTTTGATTGCTAATATGGTTGAAAATTTTCATATGCATTATACATACTGATTTTGGAAAGAGAAATCATTTTCGTTTTTGACTTCAAATTTTCTACTGGAGCAAAGCGCTGCTCATACCTGGGGTAAAGTCAAATAATACAAGTCTAAAAAAATAAAAACATGTACTGATAAAAAAAATGTAGAGATAAAATAACTCCTAATGATATACTGCCATTCTCATAGATCAGTGCCTTGTTCAGTTACCATCAGAGAAACTTCCTCCTGCAACAGGTGGCAACAAATATTGACACTCACAGTCAGACACTCACTACACAGAGTGAGAGACTTTGGAACACTCTGCCCTAAATGGGTTGTCTCCATCAAATCTATCCACTCAGGGCTCAGGGAATCCCACGAAGGAGGAGGTAGAAAGATCAGAGAAGTAAAGCAGGCAGCCACTAAAGTTCTTACCTCTATAAAATCTTCAGACTAAAGGGGAGTGAGCTCCTATCTCCTCCTGCCTTATATTCCTCTCTCCACCCAGCCATATCACTTCCTGTCTCC
>LOEQ01010357.1:13007-32849 GCA_001685075.1 Bramus lutescens | reverse complement strand
GTGTGTGTGTGTGTGAGAGAGAGAGAGAGAGAGAGAGAGAGAGAGAGAGATGTGTGTCAGTAAAGCACACATGTAGAGGTCAGAATACAGTATTTAGGAGACAGCTCTCTACCGTGTTGGTCCTGGTTGGATGAGGAACTCAGGTCGTTGGATTGGTGGCAGGAGGCTTTACCTACTCTCTTCACAGCACTTTATTTACACTTGTTGCTGGTGAGCACGATTACATGTGATTTGCTTTTCTTTTTCTCTCAATGTCTCTCTTTTGTTCCACATTTATACAGAAAACTCTAGGACTTATTCTTTAAACCATTTGAAAATCCCTGCAATTCAGGGTTCTATAAGAACAGTATTTAACCCTCAGGGTGTTTTATGGCGAATCAGAGCAGCTTGCTTCACCACAGTGTTGCCATCACTTAGAATGGAGATTGGTTGTTTTGTTTCTACTTAAATGTTTCTGCTAGCTTGCTGGTGAGATGTCCTCATAAGATCACTGGGTCGAGGCAGGTCTTACCTGCCAGGACCATTTCCCTTGCACCTGACAAGCGGTCGGAAGGCCGTACACTATGACACTGATTGTTGGGTTAGGATCCTTGCAGTGAAGTCTTCTCTTTCTTATTTGTGTCCTCACCAGGTCTCAAAAGCATCTGCAGACCTGATGTCATACTGTGAGGAGCATGCCCGGAGTGACCCTCTGCTGATAGGCATACCGACCTCGGAAAACCCATTCAAGGATAAGAAGACCTGCATCATCTTATAGTAGACCGGGAAGCAACCCCTCGCCTCTTAATGCAAACCGCAGCAGCAGCCTGAAGAGATGCCTTCAGCTTACCCGGTAACCACAGCTAGTAACTAAAACATTCTTCTCTTGGAATAACAGACCCTGAAGTCTCTCTCTTCCAAGTTGTCCTTTCTTCGCCCTTTACTGATTTAATACAGAATAACAATCTTACTTTCTATTTGATAACTATGGTATCATATTGGGTTACTGTGTAAGGAAATTGGCAGGGGAGTGGGGAAAGCTTGTCTTTACAATACAAAGTTGATTAAGATATGTCAAGACCTAAATTGTCTAAGCACCAGTAAATTAAAATGTCAAGAATCACTCCGGTCCGAAACCTTTATATTATGTTCTTAATAAGACTTTTGCCAACCTGTCCCCCACACAGGGGGCCTGGAGAGGCAGGTGTCTGCGTCCATAGCTTTTTGCACTGTTGACACTAATCACACTGAAACTTCCTGCTGTAAGATCAGCCCCTCAGAGTTCTACCTTTATCTGGAACTCCGTGTATGTAAAAGAACAGATTCTTTCCATATAATTTTTGTACAAAAAAGGTAACGAAAGAATGTTGCAAAGCTCATATTCATCCTAATGAGCTGATGTTGTCATCTCTCCTCTCTTGGAATCATGCTGACCCCTTAGTCTGCAATAAACTGTGCCAATTAAAACGCTAAGACAAAACAGAAAGCCCTTTGCTGAGGTATTAGTTCATATCAGTCATTTGGGCTTCTGTGATTCTGAGGCTAAGAAAGGGAAAGAGACCCTCAGGAGGACCCTGGGCAGCTTCACACCAGGGCTCGTGATGTCTGCTGTATTCCCGGGGGTGGCCACCTCAGAAACTTCCACCCTCACGGCTGGAATGCAAGAAGGAACTGTGAGCCTCGCCTTGAGGAGAGTAGGACTGTGAAAACAACTGCTTTCCTGGGCCCAGCTTGGCAGGCAACCCTCTCTCCCTTTCTCCTGGCCAGCATGATACCTGTCCCTTGCTGCTAGAGCAACTCTTTTCGTGGGGACATTCTCTCCTACCCAGCTCCAGCTGGGTGGAATGCAGTGGGAAGAAACAGTCAAGCAATATGAAGACACTTGAGCTCTTTCCAGATGGCTGCAGTTTCATCACTGCCATTGTCACAAACCACCCAGGGCAAGGGACCCTTCCAGCGGGAGGCTTGCAGTCTGTAGGGCAGTCGGCGCTTCCAGTATTCGGGGATTGAGGTCATCAGTTTACCTTGATTATGAAGATAGCCCATGTACCCTCAGAGTGTCCGGTGAGGATCCCAGAGGCAGATAACCTGCCATGACCAAGGACATATCTTGACTTTGTCACAATGAGAGGGTTCATTTAAAATATTCATTTAGAAGCCCAACCTAAACACAAGGCCTGTGATATTTTAATTCATTTTCAGTTCATTAAGATAACTACTAAGGAAGGATTTCTAAAAAGTATTCTCTAAAAGGACTTAGCCCCTAGAAGTTGTTTAGAGAATTTCCCCTACTCGTATGCAGTACGCCCTAAGAGAAAAATCTCACTTAATATCTAGTGCCTGGGCCTTGAGCATCATGTTTCTTGATGACAAACAGATGTAGTACTATTCCTAAATGACTCAGAGACATCCAATATTTCTCCAAGTCACCTGTCTGGCCAGCACTTGGAACTGAGCATAGAAAACCATAGCACTGCCCACAACCTGGTCTCACCTATTGCTTAGTTTTCAGCTGTATTAAAGGCACCTGTTCAGGAGAGAACGCAAGCTTTTGCCTTGCAAAAGGTAAAAATGGAAGTGTACACCAAAAAGATAATTTTTACATTTAGTGGAACATTCTTTTTTTACAAGTATATTTTTCTACTGATGGTTTCAGATCACTAATCTTATATTCACTCTAATTTTAAACAAGTTTCTTTAAATATTTATAAGGCAGTTTATTACAGAATATTTTTATGCAATCATGTGCACATTATTGGTAGCATAGTATATTCTTTACTACTTAAACATATGCTTGTTAATATGCTTTTAATGGTAAGAAATGAATTTGAGTTCCCAGGAGATATTGTTGCCTTTTCCTTAGTTAAAGACAGTAAATGTCTTATAACTCCCTAACCAGATCTGAACTGTGCTGACAATAAAAGTGAAATCAGATCCTTTAATGCTGTAACCAAGAGGGAAAACATTAAGCCAAATGTTGATTTACTTATACCTAAATGTCTATGTGAGAAATTAGAATATATGTATACATGTATGTGACATGCAGAAGTCACTTTTATTTATCTTTGTTCACTTACGAAGCCAGATAACTGTCTGCAGCAGTATGTTGATGATCATAATGAATGGAAGTCCCATGTGGGATTTTTCCCTCCACTAACAACCTGGCTTCATTTCTGTATGTTCAATCTGTTTTGTCTGTAGTGAGCAATATAGTGTTTATACTCTGATCCCCACAGCCCATCATGAATTTGTCCAATTTTAGCCATGTGGCTGTGGCAAGATAGAGTACGCAAGATTCCATGACTCCAAAACATTTTGAAGAAACACAATATTTAGAATCAAGGGAAATGCTTTATATACCAGGTGGTTCATAAGCTGTGGGTTGTGCTAAATATTTTGATTTTCTGAAATCATGTTTTTCAACTTTTTGCCATATGGAAGTAAAAGAGTGTCATACTTAATTTTCATGGGAAGGTTTGGCTTTTTCTATATTTAGGTTACTTTTATACTTTGCTAATCTTTAAACTATCCACAGGGAAAATTTTATACCAATGAGTTAATAATGTTGACTCATTGTTTACACAATATAACGTGCGTCAAACTGGGGCCAGCAAGATGGCTCAGTGGGTAAAGGTGCTTGCTCCCAAGCCCAGCAACCTGTGTTTGATTCCTAGGATATACAAGGTAGAAGAAAACAGATTCCCACAGGTTGTTCTCTGACCTCTACATGCTCAGTATGTTACCCTGCACACACACACCCATGCACACACAGTAACAGTAAAATAATGTTTTATAAAGATGTGCCAAATTATCTGTCCAGGTGCCTCCTCTCTACCAGCTTACCACTAAGGTAGAACTGTCAGACTCATCACTCTGAATTCGTATTAAAAATGTATCCATGCACAAACCCAAGAGTCATTTCCATTGGAATAAATGTAATACTGAAGTATGCTATGAAGTTTGTTGTTTTCTTTCATTGTAAGCCTGTTAGTAGGGAAAATACATCAAATCAAATAGAATAGAGCACTTACCAGTGGGTTGGTGGTCTGGTCAGTCCTCTGCCGGATGACTTTGGACCAGGCACTTCAGCTCTCCTTTCCCCTTTGTCACAAGGGAGGAGAAGGAGATGCTGGCTGAGATCCTCCCTGTTCCCAGATGCCTTGGTTGAATGACCTGCCTCTCTGCTGGTCCTTCTAGTGAGTTGGTGCTACGAGCTTCTTCAAATCCTGGTTTGTCCATAGTGTGTGCTCACCTACTTGCATTTATGTTGCATAGTACCTGTCCTAGGTTGATGGACTTAGTTTCTGTAATGTCTCATTTTTAGCCATGTTAACTACAGACACATATTCTCTTCTGTCTCAGTAAAGTTTCAATTGGTAAATTGTTGCGATTTTGTTATTTGATTATATTCTTTGGCTACTCTTCCAGCATCTTACTCATTTTAACACTGTGCTTGTTATTTGGAGCTCTGTTCTGTGGAAAAGAATAAAAGCATTTTTTTCACTTGCTAACATACTCACGAATGTGAGAGAAGAGTCATTAAAAAGCCTGCTTTACTGACTGGGTCACCGCGTCATTGACTTCTTCCTGTGTTTTGCTCAATAAATTAATAAAAGACCATTTCTCTTCCCTTTCCCTCCATTCACTTTCCTAAGCACGCTCTGAGAGCCAGGTGCTGATGACTTGCAGGCAAGCAAGGCTCACCCCGACCCTGACATCCTGAGAGTCTGGTATGAGGAGGGTGGGCCGATCATACTTACCTTCATCGTTGCAGTACCACATGTAGAGCAAGAGTCATGAAAGGGCATTCTGGGAGACCAGGGGAGACACAAGTGTCACGACTAAGTCTTTTAGGAGGGCGACTAAGGTGCTATGGATGCTGATACCCGAGAAGCAGAAAAAACACTGCCGTGGCTTGAGTCTTCTGAGGAAGAGAAAGCGGACTCCAAGCTTGGGTGTCGGTCTCCTGTACAGTGTATATGTTCCTGTAAGAACAAGAGGTTTAGGAGGTGATTAGGGAGTGACACCACCCTGAGTTCCATCAGTGACCATGCAAACAGATAACGCTGCAGTTGCTGAAGACACCCTGCTTCCAACCCTGTGAACCCCTGCAGTGATGAAGGTCAGACAGCTCTGAGAAGTTAGAAGGGAGCAACCCAGCAGGCAATAAAGCAGGTTTGTAATGGAAGGGCCTTCCTCTGCAGAGCCACACACACACACACACACACCACGCATGCGCACAGGCGGGCACACTCGCAGTGGGACAGGAGGCACTCAGCCTGTCTAGTAAGGACTACAAATGTCCAGTACTCTGGTCTAGAGAGTGAGGCTACAACCTACATGCACTTGTACCCATTGTTACCAAATTCCCTAAAGCTGTTTTTAAATTTCCTGTCTTTCATCCCTGCTACACCCCCTTCCATAGTTGCTGTGATTCTTTGAAGACAGCTGTATTGGGGATGGTAGTAGAATTTTGTAAAAGGGACTGTTTAAAGAGACAGCAGGTGACAAAACTGAAGGGATGGCCGTGAAAGCAACAGCTGAGTGTACCCTAAGGTGTACACCCAAGAGTAGTAAGTGAGTGTACACTACCCAAGGCTGTGGGCAGGAAATACCTGTTGCCAGTTGAAGCAGGAGCCTAGGGATGCATGCTCCTTGGGGTTTCACCTTTTCTCAGCATGTGCCATCATCAACTTTTCACTGGCAAGTGACTTATGCGGAGACACTGGACAGTCATTTTCAGCCTTAGGTGAGGAACAGGGGTCGTAGACCCGTGCCCCCTCAGTCTTCTGTTTCCCAGTTCTGAGCCTGTTTGTCGAATCTGACCCATCATCTGCTCTAACCATCTTTATGCAGCCTGATGTGGCCAGTACCTTTAGCTGATTTGCCTTTGCTTGCTGCTACCCCAGCCTGTGACTGCTAGGAGCAGCAAATGACCTTTGCTTTCAGATGGGTCCTTTTTGTGCTTTGTCCTTGTGTGAGTCATTCAAATCTAACTGGAGGCCATCCCTGGACAAATGTCTTAAGAACATTCACCTCAACAATGTTTTCTCAGAGTCCAATATTGCCTTTGCCCTGCGAGAAATTACATTCTAGGTGCCAGAGAGATGGTTAAGAGCATGAACTGCACTTGAAGACCTGAGCTAAGTTCCCAGCACTTTACATCAGGCAGTGTAAAAGTGCCTCCAGCTGCAGATCCAGGGGATCAGATGCCTCTGACTTCCCCAGGCACCTGCAGGCATGAGCACATACCCCTACTCTAAATCATTCTTATACACATGACTAAAAATAATAAAACCTTCCAAGGAAATGGCAGTCTTAAGTAAATTCATGCTAAGGTGTTACTGGCTTAACATGATAGTTTGTTGGCACTATAAAACAGAACTATGGAGAAGGCAATGTTTATTAGCACAAAGGAAAGCAAGATAATAGTAAATGTTTAGGTACCACTGGAAGCGATCACAAATGCAGTATCCCAGATAATACCTTCCCGTCCTCACAGGCAGTCTATGCTGCTGTGGAAGTGAGAAACAGTTAAAATACAAACTGGATGTATTTTAATCTACATCATTATGTAGATTGTGCTTCTGGTAAACCCGGCACCTCCACACACCCTGCTTAGTGACGTTCACTTGAGAGCGAGAGGACACAAACCTTGTGACACAGGGACCTGGGGATCCATTAGATTCTGAGCTGGACCTAAAGTAGTCACATGGGCAGGAGAACCTGCTGACCCAGGCACCGGTAACTGAGTTATTAATGTGCCCTGGGATTAGGATGAGGACAATCTTACGTTGGGCATGTGAGGCCTAGATGGTGGTATACAGTTCTTTTCCTTTGGTGATGGGTGTTGAAACCAGTGCCTCAAACTTGGTAAGTACACGCTATACTGAGGGAGACACTCTGAGCTACAAATTAATCCTTTAACTCACTAGCTGAATAAGTTTACATGTCCAAAGAAGCTAGAACTAATTTAACAAGTTAGATGAAGTCACCTTCTGAAGTACATTTTTAAAGTAAACCAGTTTACAGTTTTTAAATGTAAGTAGCACAGCCTGCCTTTAATTTAAAACTACCTAGGCCTCATGGTTGCTCTGAGCACAGGCTTACATTTCTCCTTCTAACTTTGAGATGGTCTTCCTATGGCCAATGTATTCTAAATAAGTCTCTGAGAAATGATGTCAGTGAGGCACATTTCAGTATAAGCCACAGAATACTAGTCTATAGCGCTAGGCATTTGTGTAGTTGGAGAGAGGGACCAACGGTAATGCACACTGTTCATGTTCTGCTTCTGCCTCACAGCCACTATGCAAGAGAAAGTAAATGTGATTTAACCTCAGAGGTCAAGAAACAGGCTCAGAAAGGTTGCATCATATCCTGTCACTCAAAAGTGCTGGAGAGATTACTCTGCAGTCAAGATCACTTGCTGCCCTTCCTGAAGTCCCAAGCTTGGTTCCCACCACCCACATTGGGCTTCTCACATCTGTAACTCCAGTTCAGGGGTTCCAATACTCTCTTTTGGCCTCCACAGGCACTGTGGCAGTTCACATGAGAATGTCTTCCATAGGCACCTATATTTAAACACTTGGTCCCCAGTTTATGGAACTATTTGGGAAGGTTTGGGTGGTGTGGCCTTGTTGAGAAGGTGTGTCATTGGAGGCAGGGTTAGGTTTCAAAATCCATGCCATTGATGGCCGTCTCTCTTTGGTTCAAACTTACAGATCAAGATGTAAACTCTCAGCTACTGCTCCAGCACCATGTCTGCCAGCCTCCTGCCATGTTCCCCTTAAGGACTTTAATCCTCTGACATTGTAAACCCCAATAAACTCTTCTCTAGGTTGCTTTGGTCATGGTGGCATCACAGCAAAAGAAAAGTAGTGAATATAGGCAAGTGCATCCTTGTGTACATGCATACACAAGTAAAAGATAAAATGAAACCTGGCATAGTGACACACACACTTTAGCCTTTAATCCCAGAACTCCGGAGATAGAGACGGGCAGATTTCTGTGAGTTCCTGGCCAAACTGGTGTACATGGTGAAACCTTGTCCCAAAATAAATCTCTCTCTTTTTTTTTTTTGTGCAGCTCCTAAACTCATGTCATCCAAATTCTGTCTGTGGGTGCCTTCCTGTTTTTAGTTTTGAGTAGGAATTTTTTATGACAGTAACTTTGGATCATAAAATCAAGAAGGTAAGATAAGCAAATAAGTGCTTTAGTAATCAAGAGGACCAGGAGGCATGATGGCTCATGCAAGGATTCCCAGCACTTGAGAAATACAAGCAAAAGAGACTCTGAAGTTCAAGGTCACCCACATAGTGAGGCCAGCCTGGGCTGTATGAAACTCTGTCTTCAAGGATCAGAGTATAGTTTCTGGGCAAAGAGTAAATGGTGGTCTATTCCAGGTACTTAATAGGATCAGGTACTCTTTGCAGCATTTTGCATCTGTTAGCTTATTCTCATAGCAAATCCAGGCAGTAGCTATTATTTTTATTTTATTTTGCATTTGCAAATATAGAAGCTTAGAGAGATCCAAAAGTATACTTAATATGTTTTTCAAATTAAAATTCTTAGAGTTCGATTTACATAGAAGAATACATGGCCCCCATTACCCCTTGCTCTCCTTTCCCATCCACAAGGGGACACATTCTAATGCTGCCAATGAGCATCCTATACTGAGTGCTTTTTCTTGTAGGTACATACTTATGTTAAAGTTTCATTTTAAATTGGGCACAGTAAGAATTGAATAATAGTAATACAATAAGATGGCTATAAATATGCTATAATAAAATTTGTGAACTGTTGAATTTCCCATTTAATGTCGTTAAATCTTGGTTGACTACAGAGAAGGGTCTGTGGAACCTTACAGTCTGGAGTCCTCCCTTCTGGATGCCAGTTTGCCGTCTCAGAACAGGATAGCTAGGACGTCTGGTTTTGTTTTCTTGTCTAGTAAAAGAATTCAGGCTAGACAATACCTAACATTTACCACTAGCTTTGAATTTCATCATGAAATTGAATTTCGCCATGATGGCTGTCTCAGGTTTCTATTGCTGCATTGAACACCATGAACAAGAACAACTTGAGAGGAAAGAGTTTATTTCAGCTTGTCATTCCACACCACAGTCCATTGATAACTGAATTCAGGACAGGAACTCAAACAGGACCAGAACCTGGAGACAGTAGCTGATGCAGGAGCCATGGAGGAGTGCTGCTTACTGGCTTGATTCTCCTAGCTTGCTCTGCTTGCTTTCTTATAGAACCCAGGAACACCAGTCCCCACCCCCTGGGGGGCACCTCCCAAAGTGAGATAGGCCCTCCCCCACTAGTCATCAGTTAAGGAAATTACTGTTCTTCTAAAATGACTCTAGCTCGTGTCAAGTTGTAATAAAACCTAGTCTGCACAGTCGCCAAGGTGACTTTCCCAGGGTGAGGCTTATCCATTGCACTCCCGATGTGCCAACCCCTACAATGTCCCTAAATGTGGGAAACTTGACTGCATAATCTGTGGTACTGATGGGTCTTCATGCTTCCCACTGGGGAAAAAGAAAACTGGAGAGAAGCAAAGTCCAGAACTGTGAGGCTGAGAAGAATATGAGTTTGCTGTGTAGTATTAGAGGTGTTGAAGAGTCACTTCCTGTTTTAGCTATGGACTTAGATATGTCTAGTCCATTCACCAGGATTAGAGAGAAGTTTTAAAGAAAAATGAATCACAGAAAGGTATTTTCAGTGTTAATTGTCTCTAAGTAATAGACTCTTTGTAATATACTTTAAGAAGCATACTTTTTTTAGATAAACTCCAAAAAGGCAAAAACAGTTTTGCAGGCAGCTGCTGAAGTCCTGAGTGGACGGTGTTGACATCAGCTTGGCCATGTCAAGGACGCCAGTGCCTCAAACCAATGGGAATGGCAAGGGCTTCCCTTGATTCCAGTATGGATGTTGACAATATGTGCTGAAAGTATCAACCACAGCTTCCTCCTCGCTGTGACTGCAGCCTGAGACTGCTCCTCTACAGAGACCCCTTATCCAAACTGGCTAACCTGCCTCTTTCAACTGTATGTAGTAAATACTGAGTTTCCCAGCTACTGGTGCTTCTGCTTTAGAGAGCATGGCCCACTCAACACCAGCTTTGCTGTAAATATGTCTGTTGTTTCTTCATTCCCCATTGCCCCAGGCAGGTCAGTTGCATCATAGTTTGTTTGGAAATAATGGAGAATGGGCAATAGGATGAAAGTTACTACCCAGCATGGCAAGGGCTGTGTTAGCTGTTGGTTGTGCCTGGAGGAATTAGCAGCAGTTTCATGGAGAAAGTATCAGTTGGACTTTGAAGGGCAAGTAGGACCTTCTTGATGAAGACTGGGGAAAGAATTGTGGACTAGTTGCTTCTTGTCAATGATAGATGAATAATTCATTTCGGTGCATGGTTTAAATTGATACACTGTCTTGGTGGGGAAACTTCCAGATCAAAGTTACCTGTGGCTGTGTGCACAACTCAATATATCTTAGCAGATTCGTGTGCACAGAGAACTGGAGGCAGAACAGTGGCCAGGCTATGACCCATGAGTCCTACCTGTGGTGGTCCACTGCCTCCAGCTAGGTTCACCTTCTAATCAGTCCACAAAAATAGTGCTACCAGATAAAGTATTCAAGCATGAAAGCCTATGGGGGACATTTCACACTCAAACCATAAGAGATAGGCTAACCGTAGAAATAATATATGCATAAGGTCTAGGTTCTCAAGAAGCCTGGGGTGTCAGATCAACAAAGATCTTTATGGTAGAAGAATGGGAAGGGAATACAACTGAAAAGGAAGTTTGAGTCAGCCACCAAAGCTGCACCCAAATGTTTTGGACATCTTCATTATGAGGATATTTACAATGAAAAGAAGACTATAGTGAGGGAAATGTGCCTGCACTGTTTCCATCTCTTCTGGGCCCCGATGGTATATCATAATCCTTTTGTTGCTCATGTTCAAGTCCTCCATCAGAAACTTTTCACCTTCTCCACTGTGTGAATAAGCATGTTTTACATGCAGAAACTATACATGTGACTTATATGTGGTGGCCCGTACCAGTAACAATAGCTCTTGGGAGATATAGGCATGAACATCAGAAGTTCAGGGTCATTCTCAGCTACATAGTGAGCTCAAGACAACTCCAGATTATTAAACCATCATGATGATGAGGATGACATATATACCTAAAATTCTAGAAATTTACCCCAGAGCTAGACATCTCTATCACTGTCAGACTCCATGAAGACATACCCCATTCAAAGCCACAATCTGGATTTTACTACTGCCACTGTTAGAATGAAGCTGGTCACACACACACACACACACACACACACACACCTAGTTTCCAGATTTGGTGGAGCATTCCATCACTGACCTTCCTAACTGTGACCCCTCTCTTCTCCCACCATCCTCTGTGACCTTGGACTTCCCCACTGTCCCTCCACCTTCTGTTCTTCTCTGTCTCTTATTTTCCACCGTGGCCTCAGGTTTCTATTCTTTACCCCCAGTGGCTTCTCTGGCTTTCCCTGTTTCTCTTAGATCACACCAGCTCTTCATAGTTATGCTCAAGGTTGGATGGTGTGGGCTTTTCTTCTTAGGGTTCCTTTGTTTTGGTGCAAGGAGCCTTTCACCATCTCATTTTTCTTTTTCTGCTTTTGAGATGGGATCTAACTGACCTAAATCTCATTGCGTAAGTCAAGTTGGCTGAGAACTTTCAGCAACTCTCTGCTTTTGTCCCCCTTTGCTGAGGTCATGGGTCAGTAACACCAAGCCCAATCTAGGTTTTGGGGTATTGGCTTTTTCCTGCTGTTTTGTTCTCAAGTAGGAATTCTACTGTTTTACCCTGATTGGTCTTGAACTCTTGGGCTCATGTGATCCCCCAGGCTCAGCTTCAATAGCTCAGGCTTAGGTATGTGCCACCATGTCTGCCCTATGGGACATTATTTTTTTTAAAGATTTACTTATTTTTAGTTTATGTGTATAAGAGTGTGTAAGTGTATGCAGTGCCCATAGAGTCCAAAAGAAGGTGTTGAGCTGCCTAGGACTGGAGTTTCAAATGGTATGAGCTAACATGTGGTGCTGGAAACTGAACCCAAGCCTGCTGAAAGCACAGCCAGTGCTCTTCACAGCTGAGCCATCTTGACAGCCCTCTACTGGACATATCATACTAAGACCCGAGATATTAATCCAAGGCTAAACTCTCCCCTCCCCAAAGTTCAGTGGGTAGCACTGTTACCACTAAGTCGTCTTATCTGAAAGCGCAAGAGGCATTCAGGAACTACCTCCCATTTTTCAAACTGAGAACCGACTTATGGCTGCTTTGGTCTGAGACCCGTCCCCTAGTTTCTCAGTTTTTTTTTTAAACATTCCTGCACTGAATGGACATTGGGATTGGTCTTGATTTACCCTACTTTTAGCTGCAAATGAAACTGGTACAAGGACATCACTGAGAATCCCCAGGCTCACCCTCAGTCTAGCTAAGCTCGGCTCTGCTCTCCAGAGACATAAACAGCCTCCATCTCTGGAGTCAGCAGCAATGATGCATATGTCGATCCTCCGGATAGCACCAGAAGAAATTCTTCTCGAATAAAGGTGTTGGGAAAACCTCTGATTGGCTGGAGAGTTACATTCACTATCCCCAAACTGTGGTCAGGAGGATAGTTCCCATGGACATGACACAGTCCACCCTGAGACTGGATGACTGTGATTGCAGAGGGTGGTAAAGTGCAGGACAGGGAACAAGGCAGACAGGAGCAGTAATCAGCCTACTCACTGCCTAGCAAGCCAGCCAGATCCTTGCCACTTGTTATGGCCTAGGCACCAAAAGTCGAGAAACCAAAAAGAGAACAAGAAAACATTCTGATTTGAACTTTGTGTCGGGGGAGTACAAAAATCCTCAAGACAAGTGTGATAGAATGTACCTATAATCCCAACACTTGGCAGGTGGAGGATTAGGAGTTCAAGGCTAGCCTTGGCTACAATACTGAGTTCAAGGTTTAGTCAAGATCCTGCCAATAAACAAACAAATAAATAATCCCGAGTAGCCTCATTGTCTGCCCGAGTAAAGTCCACGCTGCTGTGACAGGCCTGCAAAGCCCTGGATGTGTCTCTGCCTTTCCATCTTGTCAATCTCTCCTCCCTTAACAACTAAGCCTGGGTCAACAGCACAGAGGGAGATCCGTGAGTTTTACCACACCCTCCTCTCTAAGAGGATCCTAATGAGGCTTCCTGACTCAAGACAGGCATCACCCTTTCCTGGAAGGCTTTCTGACCGTCACACCACACAGGCCACACCGCACAGGCAAAGGGGTGCGGTTGGGAGTGTTTGCCAAACTTGCCTCGGTGCCACACTGATCTGAAAGTTGTCTCTGTGTGTGTGTGTGTGTGTGTGTGTGTGTGTGTGGTGGCTGCAGGCAGAAACCTCATGCAATCAACATTATGGAGCAAGGACTAGCACAGTGTTGAGCACACAGCTTGTGCTCCGCCCTGGATGTTTGTCTGGCTATTCAGCAATCCTCCTGCCTCGATCTCCACAACGCTGGGATCATAGGTAGCAACCCTGGACTTTGAACAAAAGTGTTCTGATAGCCCAAATGAAAGGAGAAGAACTAAGGTGAGCACTTGTACAGAGACGGATAGGTGATAAGGTGAGTGCTTCCAGGAGCTCCCCTGGTGAGGAGGAAGCAGATTGGGGAAGCACTGAGTGCCTCCGGAAACTGAATTGTTGCCTTTATTTTGACTAATTTATCTAATGGATTTTTGGGTCCCTCTAGACAGTAAAGTTTCGAGAAACAATAGAAATTTGCCCATGCTCAAGTGTATTCCACCTGATTTTTATGTATTATTTATTTATTTTGGTTTTTCAAGACAGATTTCTCTGTGTAGCTTAGGAGTCTTTCCCTGAACGAGCTCTCGTAGATGGAACTGACCTTGAACTCACAGAGATCTGCCTGACTCTGCCTCCTAAGTGCTGGGATTAAAGGCGTGTGCCACCACCACTCGACTTTCCACCTGATTTTTTTAATTGGTAAATATTGTGTGCTCAAAATCTCAGATGGCTGTGCTTTCTAACCTCTCGGGATCTTGCGAACCCTGCTGTCATCTTTTCCAAACTCTCGTGGTGTGATAGCATCCTCTCTTCTCTCGGTTAATGTGTGTATCATTTATATGTGTGTAGATGTTCTTTTTCCCATTGCACTGTACCACTGAGCAACAGCCCCACTGTTCCTGGAGTTGCTCTGATCCCAACAAGCTAGATTTAGCCACTCAGCCTCAATAGGAAATTAAAGAGACAATAGTGAAATACAGAGAAAGGAGATTCGCATTGGGAAAAGGAACAAATAAGAGGTTTAGTGACCTCCCCTCCTGAAGTCCTGGCATGAGGTTTCAATTTAAATTGAGAGCAAGAAATGTGTAGTCCTGGTCAAGGGGTAGCCCGCCCCATCCTAGACACATCATTCATTGTCTTGGCTCCTGCCTCCAGGTCTTTCCTGCAAGTGTTCCACACTGTGTGACAAATCTTCCCTGCTGACTGGCGCTGCCAGCCCTTTTCTTCTCAGCATGAGACTCCTGGGGGAATTCCAGCTCCTTGGGGTCCATTGTCTGAACAGTCTGATAGCCAAAGGGAGGGACAGTCTTACAGGAGAATGTCTTCATTCCTCCCAGCATAGTTACACAACCCAACTCTATTATTTATCTTTAAAGAGCTTTCCATCACCAAGTCGGAAAAAGCTTGCCTTTCAACAAAACCATGGCTTGGTGCCTTCCATCTTTCCTGCCTCGTTACCTATCATCAGTGGACGTGATGCATCTTGGCTTTGCCACTCACTAACGATATGTTTCTGGGACAATTGGTCTCCTTTCACCTCAAGCACGGGACAGTAACAGAGCCTACTGCCATAGGACTGCTGTGAGTGCTAGTGAGCTGCAATTGGTAAAGTCCTTGGCATGAGGCTGCGCTAGCATGCCCCAGGAGCTGGCCCCGAACATACCACATACCATGCGCTGCGCTTCCTCTTCCAGCAACAATGTCAACCCCACCACCTCAGCTCCTCCTGCAACAAACTGCTTCAATTTCCCTGGCAAATGGTTCAACCTTAGGGTCACTGGACCTGTCTGTCTCTCCTAACCTGAGGAACCCTTAGGGTGGGTACCTCCCACATCACCCAGTGTTAAGGCAGCAGTCTCTCTCTCTCACACACACATACACATACACATCCTTGAAGATAAGTCATAGCTGCTTTTATAGCCAAGTATCTGATAGGCATTCAATAAATCCATTATAGGAAGGTGCTTGACTTCCTTATAAACTTCTCAGTGCCAAGAGGTCCCATAGGCTACATCTCTGCAGCATCTAGCAGTGGTATATCCTGTCTGTCAGTCAAGCATTTTTATGCTATTGGCAAAATACAGAGCTAATTCTGATCAAAGGATTTACAACCTTTTTCTCCATTCTATTCTATTTGCCCTGAGGAAACTTCTACCCTCCACACTTCCACAATAGTCCTCTGTGCCTCCCCTGGCTGGGCTCTGCTTTAGGCCACGTCAATGGACTTTCTATTTCACTAGACTGAGAGCTCCCTGAGGCCAAATGCCTCTTCAGTCAAGGCTAATGATGTAGTAAACACTCACTAAATACTTCTTGATAGTTTCATAAAAACCAACTTTCCCCTCAAGTTCTTTGTTTACATAGGAATTGTTTAAAAGGAAAAAAAACACTAAGATTCAGCTCCTAGTTTGAGGGACCCTGGCTTGGTCCCTCAAATCTCATCAAGTTTTGTTCATTTGAAGAAAGCAGACCTTTTACTGGCAAAGAATAAAACACCTAGGATTGAAGGGAAAGGAAACAATTATTTCATAAGTTACTATAGGGTCGTAAAGCACACTCTAGAAGTTTCTAGTTAGTAGCTCTTTCCTGCAAACAACCCCTTTTTTACTTTAGTTTGAGAAATAGTTTATTATAAAAGATTAATTACTTTCGTGGACTCTTTTAATTATAAAGTTTTAATTTATGGAAGACCCTTGTTAATCAGACAAGGACAGAAGCAACAATGACTCTGTAGTGAAGTCACCTGTGGAAAAATAGGTATTTTCCACCTTTCAACAAATAGCACATCCTAGGTAGGTATGTAAAGTTTTTGTTCATTTATATAAGGAGGGCAGGTGACTTGTTGGCTTTGGTTTTTTAAGAGCATACCAGGCTGGGTTGGTACTATGTAGCCCAATGGCCTTAAACTCAATCCTTCTGCCCCAATCTAATAATTTAAAAAAATTTACTAAATATTGGCATAAGTTAGAAGCATATTTTATACATACACTTGTGTACTTATTTACAATTAGCTCATAGAATTTTTATGGATTTTATAAATGTGATGTGCACACGTGCTTGTGTGTGTGTGTGTGTAGATAGGTGTGTATATGTCATAACAGTCATGTGGTCAGAGATAAACTTACAGAAGTCAATTTTCTTCATTTTTGGGTTTCAGAGATCAAATCCAGGATGTCAGACGTGGGTGACAAGCCATCACTGGCTCATAATTAGAATTTTTTCAAGTCATGTTTAAATTATGTTATGAAAGAACAACTAAGCAAAACTCAAAAGAATACCTAACTGCAGTTATTACTGAGGTCTTCAACAAGTGGCGTGACTTTAAGATTATGTCCAGCTAATTCATATCGCTAAGCACTGTGATTTAAGTGACTCAGACTCCCCTTTAAAGAATATGTGTGATAAGTAACAGATCTCTCTGAGGCCTTAAATGTTTTCCCCCGTTGCTATCATCTGAGCAAATACCATGTACCAGGTAGTAATTATTTTTCCCAGTGCTGGAGACTGTCAATGTGGGAATCTCATAATGCTAGATCATTAAACCACAGCCCCGGGTTTATAGTCACTATTTCTAATCATTTACTTATTTAACAAATATTAACTCAACACCTACTGTATGGATACATCTATGGACCAGATATTAGTTCATCCTTCCAATAGATTATAAACTATAAAAGGCACCTCCGTAGGATGGGTAATGTGGTCTTTATTTTACAGATGAAGGAATCAGGATGGAGGAGGCCTAATGGAGACATGGCTGTCACTAATGCTCTTTCCAGCAAACAGCTGCCTTTCTCCACTCTTCCTACTTGGTTTAACTTACTCATCCTATTTCATGAACTACAGCAGTTGTGAAAACAGATTGAAAGAGCCTGTAGTGGGAAGGCTAAAGGTCTTGCTTAAAAGTCACTGCTCTCAGATCTTCTGCTAATATAAAAAGCAAATGTTACTATTCCAGTTGTTTGGGATTAGAAGAAAGAAGGCCTGAAAATGCCCATATCTATGCGCAGGAAAGCAGAAGGCTCATAAGCCTATGAGATATGCAGCTTGAGAGTTTTGTTGTTTCTCCTGCTCTTCCTGATTGTCACAGGAAGGGTAGCAAACAGCAGGGGGCCCAACCAGCTCCTGTGAGAGAGCTGGAAACTGGACCACAGCTTTGCCAGGCCTTGTCTTCAGCATGCACCTTTGCTTTCTTTGGCTCTGTCTGCACAGGACTGCTGCGGTTAATTGTGAGGTGTACTTCTGAACCGACATAGAAAGGCGGCAACTGCACCCTTCCTTTTGCTTCCTTCTTCTCAGCCATTTCTTCCACCTGACAAGACGGGATTCCTCACAGCAGTAGTTGAAGTACAGCTAAAGGCACAACACCCTAGGAAGAGACTAAGGGCAGCACCAAACTGGTCCTTTGTCATGGTTCTACAAAATGCATTGCTTTACACTAGTATTGTACAGCCAGCCATTCACACAATTAACTATCCTCTACAGCCCCATGTTATCTTCCTACAGCACTGACCAATGTCTCTTCTTTCTGCAGACTGAAGGCCTCTGCAGACTGTAGCCAGTTTACAGAGGGAAGCTCACTTACCTAAGATACAAGAATGCCTGTCAGTCTTAACCTAACCCCACCTACTCCTTCCAGCCCTTATCTTTCTACACCAGAGGCAGCAGTCAGTCCCTGTGAAGGCTGTGATCTTTCAGGCCTCCACACCTCTGCACAAACTCCTGCGGCTGTTAGCAATATCCCTTCCCTCTTTCTAGCTGCAGAAACTAAGCTCTTAAGACCCCAAGAAAATGATTTTTCATCAGCAAAAGATCCACTCGTCTTTCAAACAGTCTTGGTGCCCTCCTCGGTTTCCACATTTTGCATGCATTTTCTATAGTATTAAAATAACGAATTGTAGTTACTCAGACTTTGCAAGGTGAATCTGTACACATTATTTTTTCCCTTACACAAGCCCCTCAATAAAGCAAGGCTTCAATAAAACGTCTCTTACCAGAGTCAGTGTTGTAAAACAGAAACCACACATTGATAAATGATGTAATTATCTCATACTAGTTTATTTTAGATGTTGTGCTTCAAAAACTTTATCATAAATAACTTCATATCATAAAATAACTTAGTACGATTTATAATAAAACTTCTGAGAATTTAACCTCTCATCAAAATACATTAACCTGTGGCTTTAAAATACGATTAATCCTTTTCACTTTCCTTTAACTCGAGGGCATAAAGACAAAGTAAAAACAAACAAACAAACAAAACACCAAACTATTGCTACACATTTAAGGTTTCAACAAAGCAATATTTGGCTTATTTTAATGTAACTCGGCCATCCTAAATTAATAGTTTTCTTTCTTGCACAGTTCTTTGTAGTTTTTGTCCCTTTTGATGTAGATTTCTGCTTCAACACAGCTTCCTTCTTTATTTTCACCTCTCTCCATCTGCAAAGTCATCTCCTATCTCCCATGTAGTTGAACTCACTCAGCCCCTTGACATCAGTTTCTGTAATCCTTGCATCAGCGTAGGGAGTAACTGCTTGAGTAACTACAAAGGTATTTCAAAACTTCAGTGCAATTTGGTTCAGTTATTTCCATTCAGACGCCATCACCGTTCTGGGAGGTTAATCACTGGAACCCACTGATCCATGTAGCGACTTTCCCGGCAAAAGCAAATAAGTTGACTTAAGGCAGGATCCTTCCATTGTGATGAATGTGGGTTCTGAGAACAAATTTAGAAAAATTATTTCCCCATAAAATAATCAGCTTATGCTACTAATAGTACTACTTTTGAAAGAGCCAAAACCTGAACATTCTGTTAAACAGCATTTGGCAAAGTCTAAACACCCTGTAATACACACTGAACCACACAGAGTTTTGCCTAGTTATCTGTACCATTCTGCATGAGGTTATCATTCACAAGTCCGCCCTAACCAAGCATGCACGCCAGTGGGGTCGGTCATAAGTAAAACAGTTCTGAAAAACATTCTCTGAGCAGGGCTGGGAGAGCTGCAGGGCAGGCAAGGCAGCTGAACACCAGTCTTATCTTCCCTGATGGTGCAGGGCACTTTTCACTGGTAGCAAAAGTAATCAGGCTGCCATTTCCCTACACCGGTCAAAACAGAGAAAGGACAAAAAACAAAACAAAACAAAACAAAAACAAAAACCAGAAGACCAGGACAGCACATTTCTCTCTGAAAACACTATCCATCCCAGACATTTTTAAAGGGGTGGGTGAGTGGAGACGGACCATCTAAACAAGCACAAAGGTGCAGAGAAAAGAATTCCACTCTGTACACTCCAGAGTATCTTCAGGGAATTAATAAGGTCTGTCTGTCTCCTACACTATTTCTATATTTAGCTCTGACAGCAAATGAAGAATGAAACTGACTTCTTAATGAAGGGTGAGCCGGGAATTTATTTGGCTTTATCTAATCTGCCCTGCTCAAAGAATTAGTCACGCGAGGTAATGCCGAGGTAGGCAGCGGTAGCCGGGCAGCCTGCTGACTCACAGGGACATCTTCCGCCG